>JAJOZX010005275.1:0-77500 GCA_023014485.1 Bathynomus jamesi
GAGGCAGAGAGACAAGAAAGTCCCGCGGCGCCAGGAGGACCACCAACCCCCGGAACTTCCAGGGGTGGCACCACTCCGGTAGGCGCCGGGGTAGCACGGGAGGGGCAGAGGACCCGCCCAGAGCCAAGAGCCGCAGCATAGGACAACCCCGCCGCGGCTCCCGGTCACGGACCCCATCGCCGCATCGCGCGCCTCCCGCGCACTAAGGAATTCGGTAGTCCTTAAGGACCGCACCTCGAATTCAAACTTGAAAACGGGGCAGTCCCGAGAGGAGGAAGGGTGGGCCCCCGAGCAGTTCGAGCACAGCGGGGGGTTCGTGACGGGGCAGGGTGCGCAGGCCCACCGCAGCGGACACACAGCTTACTTCACGGTGGCAACAGAGCTAACGTGGCCGAACCGGTTGCAGCCAAAGCAGCGAACCGGGTCAGGCACATACGGTCGCACCGAAAACTCACACGACCGGCGATCACCCATGCCCCAGAACACCTGGGCCGGAGGCACAAGCGGGTCAAAGGTCAGGAGCAGACGAGCGGACGGGGTCAGAGCACCATCCCGGCGCGACGAAAAGCGGAAGACCTTCGTCACCCCCTGGGGGGCAAGATCCTCCTGCAACTCGCCAACCGGGATTGACAGCAGACGGGAAGCGAAAATGGTGCCCTGACAGCTATTCAATTGCGGATGGGGAGTCACAGAAACTCTGCAACCCAAAACATCCTGCAACTGTAGAAGGGACTCAGTCACCACCGAAGAACGGGACTTCAAAAGAAAAGACCCATCCTTCAGAGGGCGGATATCATAACGACAGGGAACTCCCACCGTCTTAAGACGCTGAAACACCCGTTCCGAGTTACCCGGAAGGGAGCCAGCGGAAAGGCGGAGAACAAGGAACCTGTCCACTGGACAGAAATTGACAGCAGGGACAGGTCCATGTGTAACGGTAACTGAGAGTGGGCGAGAGAACGAGGGCCGCGAAGACCCCGCCCTACGGCCACCACGAGTCCGGCCACGAGAGCCAGACGCCACAGAGGACGAGAGGGGGGCCATACGGCTTGAAGGTCAATCCAGCGGAGGCAGAGGCCGCTGAACGACCAGAAGTAGAAGTCTTATCCAAATCCAAGGGCGGGCCAGAGTCGTCAACAAGAGGGGATTTAAGTTTTGAAATTGAACCCATGAACAATAGCTTTACAAAAAAGACAGCCTCGGACCCAAGGCAATGCACCATCCGCCGCTGCATCCTTCAAGGCGCAGGCCCAACGTCCCGGGCAGCCCGCCCCCCAACCTGACTGTCGTTTTAAAAACAGCAGATTGGAACTACGGAGATTTGTCCGTTAAGGGCCCAGCAAAGACCCAATCTAGACGCAGCAGCGGTCCGGGCGCCCAGACCGTCCCGGAGCACGGCTCAGCCACGGAGCGATGCCCCCCGGCGGGTGCACCCGATGACCCCAAGACTGCAAAATACAAACAGAGGTGGGGGGGGGGGGGGATACTACAATTGACAGAGGCACAAGACCGAGTCAAGATAAAAGAAATTCCGGTTGAAACGGAAAAAAAGGGGGAGCTAAAAGAAAAGTAAGAGGAAAAAAAAAAAACGCAACTAGGTAACTCTTCGCCCACACCCCGCGAGGAGTTGAGGAAACCCCAACAACACACGAGGTGTACGAGCCCCCTCGGCCCGGCAAGCCGGAGTACCTAATCGAGGGGGATATATATATATATATCAGTGTTAAACTGTGAAAACAATTTTAGATATTCTTGAATATCATTCAGAATGTATTACCCGTATATATATATATATTATATATATATATATATATTACAGGTAATACATTCTGAATGATATTCAAGAATATCTAAAATTGTTTTCACAGTTTAACACTGATATAATTAATCATTTGTAAATAAGGGAAATAATTCGGGACTAAATATTGAATACATTGAAATGAAATGAAGTATTTTTAACTCATAAAAATCAAATAAATGTGGATGTAAATTATAAGGAAATAATGAGCTTTTAAATATTTACTTTTTAAAAATTTCTATTATTATTTGTTTCATAATTTCATCATTTTGTACTTTTTCTTCACTTTTAAATAAGTTTTCTGCAGTTGCGTGAATGAAGTGTTTGGGCGAAACATTGAAATATTTATATCAAAAGCAATAGTTCTATTTTTGCAATAATTGTGCTAAAGAAAATGTCTTGATAAATTCCTAGTTTAGAAGTGTCCTTCAAATTTTTATTGCACATGCATAAAAGTTACATCATTGGATTAAAAATAATTTATTTATGAACCGGATAAGGTGGAAAAAGAACTTAACCTAACCTAACTCGGGCATTATTCGACCTAAACCGCCACCGGGCATTATTTGATCTAACCCAGGCACCAAAATTAAAACCTTGGCATGACTTAATGTTGTCAAACTACATATTTTAAACTTTTTAAAACACACACACACACACACACACACACACCTTTCTCTTACACAAAATTATACTATGGGCACTCAATATATTTTGTCCCACCCTTTTTTCTTAGCTAAATAATAGGCCATGGGGCTGAAATGTCTTTTGGACCGTAAGTTTGAACTTTCTGCGCTTCACATAACCGGATTTTTCCAGTTTGAACCACCACCTCTTGTATAAAACCGCTTTTAAAAGCAATTGTATAAAACCGATGGTTAACGCAGTTTCGAAAATGACGTCTGACAGTGATGTCCGTCGTAAACAGAGCTGTTATCGAGTTCTTAACCGCAGAGAAGGAAACAGTTGGAAATATTCACAAACGTCTACAAAACGTTTACGGAGATGCTGTTGTTCATCGAAGCACAGTTGGGCGCTGGTCTAAACGTGCGAGATCATCGGAGAGAGGTAGAGCCAGCCTCGATGATGAGCCACGCAGCGGTCGCCCGGCATCGGCTGTGACATCTCACACTGTGCAAGATGCTAACAGCATCATTCGATCAAATCGGCGCGTCACATACAAGGAGCTAGGAATTAGTGAAGGAAGTGTGAATACGATAATTCAGCAACTGGGATACTTAAAAGCGTGTTCACGGTTTGTTCCTCGCGAATTGACTGAAGATCACAAAGCCCAAAGAAAAGAAATTGTTTCTGAGTCGTTGGTTCGATACGAATCAGAAGGGGATGACTTCCTTCCATGAATTGTGACGGGATGAGACTTGGGTACACTCAGGGGCGGATTAACATTTTCTGGGCCTTAGGCTTAGTATGTATGATCGGGCCCTTTTATTCATATACTATAAAAATTTAATTTTCATTGAGGGAGTAATGCATAATAGCGCACAAAACAAGAACTACCTAAGGTCAACAATGAAAGACGAAAGGTTGAACTACTTGTTATTGATGCACATCGAGTGGGAGCATTTGCATAAAATTGACTGTCAGGATATTATTAATGAATTCGCAGGCAAAAAATGTCGCAAATTACAATTTTAAATATTTTTATTATTATATATGTATTTCAATTTTTATGTATCTCATTTTCAGAAATAAATACTTTTGTTTGATTGTTTTTTTTTACTTATACACATATTTTTGGCGGGCCCCTAAGACATCCGGGCCTTAGGCTTCAGCCTGTGCAGCCTATAGGGCTATCCGCCACTGGGTACACTACTTTGAACCTGAAACAAAACGCCAATCCATGAAGTGGCATCACGCAGACTCCCCACGCAAGAAAAAGTTCAAAATGGCTCCCTCTGCAGGAAAGGTTATGGCACCATCTTCTGGGACATGAAAGGGATGATTCTGGTGGACATTATGAAGAAAGGACAAACAATCAACTCAGAGGTATATATTACTACCCTACAGAGACTCCAGAGACGTATAAAGCGAGTTCGACCGGAGAGAAACTGGAAGACGTCCTTCTTTTGCACGATAACGCAAGACCACCAACAGTTTCAAACAAGAGAGGCCATCACAAAAATGCGCTTGACTGTGTTACCCCCACCCTCCATACAGCCCGGATCTGGCACCTTCACACTTCCATTTGTTTGGGCCAATGAAGGATGCTATTCGTGGAAGAAAGTTTCAGTGACGATGAGGTTGTTGAGGAGGTTAAGAGGTGGCTCCAGCGGAAGCCAGCGGACTTTTACCTGCAAGGAATAAAGGCCCTTGTTTCGAGGTGGAGGAAAGCCGTAGAAAAGGCTGGAGACTATGTGGAAAAATAAAAACTTGTAAAAAAGGTAACTACTTGTGTACAAAATATCTGGAACTTACAAGGAAACTAGAAAAGAAAAAAAATGGTGGGCAAATTATATTGAGTAGCCCTCGTAAAATTTTACCGCACACTCTTCATAAATAAAATACTGCCTATCCAATGATATAATAATTATACATATGCGCTGCGTATTAAGAGGACGCCTCCAAACTAGGAATTAACCAATTTTTCAATGTACTACAAATTCTTTTCGGAATTTAGAAAAGATTTCTGAAAATATTTAAAATTAGAAAATGACTCTAAATATGATATATTTAAATTAGTTACACTTTCAGAACTCAACAAACAACAGTTATCAGAGCACGATTAAATCTGGTTCAGTAATTAACACATTAATCATAAATTTGCACCAAATTCCGCGATAAAACACTTATTTTGAAAATCATTAACTTTTTAGTTTTATGCAAAACTAGGTGTAACGGGCTGTAACTCGGAAACAAAACGATTTCAGGCATATGTTTATATAAACTTTTTCCATTGTTTTCAGGTCCTGAATTCATCCTGAAAGTGCGTCCCACATGTTTATTTCCCCAGACCCCTAATTATAACGGCGAAATGGGTACATTGAATATATATATATACAGGGTGGCGCAAAAGTCGCGCATCATAGGAATTTTTAGTGTTGTTTATAATATATTATTTTTTAGTTTTAGTTAGAGGATGGCTGCGAAATTAACTATAGACGAGAGGGTGAGCTTGGTTTTTATGCATAGAATACCAGGTACTATAAATCGATGAATTGGTACAGAATTTAAATTCTGACCGATTCATCGATTTGTTGTAAATTCCTATGATGCGCGACTTTTGCGCCACCCTGTATATATATATATATTATATATGGGATGAATTTCACAATAAAACACGTGAAATGAATGAATGCTGCAAACCCACAAGGAAAAAGAAAAACGATTCCAAGGCCTTTCGTGTATTCAAAGCTACACCTCGTCAGGAATGAAGTTAAAGGCGAGAAGCCCATATATATATACAACGTACAGGAAAAACAAAACAATTAGCACATACTTAACAAGGGTTAATGAGAGGCAAAAGAAATTTTAACATGATATCGTCAATTTTATAAGTCCCCGAGCTGTTATTGAAATTGTTTTTAAAATGAATAAATGCACATTCTAGAATATTTCGTTCTATTATATCTCTGTTTTTAACAGCGCTTTAGAACTATCCCCTTGATGCTATGGTTACATCTATACATATGGTTAAATAAAGCATTGGAAGTACTAGCTGTTCTACAAGCATATTTATGCTGTTTTACCCTAATATCTAACGTTTTACCGGTTTGGCCTATATATACTGAGTTACATTGTGTACATCCGATCGAATACACACAACCAACAACATTATCAGGGCTATTCTTTATTAGGCGTGATTTAACAGTATTATTATACTTAAAGATTACATTAATGCCAATTGCTTTAAGTACAGTTGGAAGGTATTGAAAATTAACATGGTAAGGTAGGCTAAGGATATTTTTACGCTGAAATTCCTTTACAATTACATTATTATAATACCTATTCTTGGCTTTCTTAAGACAGTTATCTAAAAATGAAATAGGATAACATAATTTAGTACCAATATTCATGATATTGCATAACTCGGAATCTAAAAATTCAGGACTGACAACTCTCAATGATATTTACAACAACTTACATAGAAGATGCAGAACTCAGAATAGGAAATTAAACAATAGACTGGAGGATTTAATTCATAATAGTTACTGGACTAAAAAAAGTGATTTTAGTAATATTGTTAACTTGTCGTCCCAAGAACTAGACTTCAATATGAAATGTGCGTTAGGTTTTGGATTAGGTTTCTCAGTCCCAAAAAAGCCCAGCAGTTTACTGATTGCTAAGTCTTTTATTAATTTTGAAAAACACAGTAATATTTCCGAAAGTGAGGTGACTTTAGCAAAAGGTTGTGTGTATAGTGCTTTTAATACGAAGTTTGAATCGAATTATCCTTTGAGGTTTGAAAAAGCCCTAAAAACACTGAAAAATAATGATTCATTACATATTACTAAAGCGGACAAATCCAATTCGATCGTCATCATGGACAAAAACAGTTATGTTGAAAAGTTGAATACATTATTAAGTGATCGTGACACGTACAAACCTCTAAATAGAGACCCATTGGAGGATGTTAATAAAATGTTTAACAGAAAATTAAGAGAAATATTAAAAAATAACTATAATGGGCTTTCACAGCAGTTTCTTAGTATTAATTCGTCACTACCATATCTGTACGGCTTAGTAAAAACACACAAACTTAATAATCCCATGAGGCCTATTGTTAGCTCAGTGGGCTCCGTAACCTATAAGCTATCGAAATGGTTAGTTAGTTTATTAACACCGTTAGTTGGCTCTATTTCTGAGTCACATATTGTAAATAGCATGGATCTTATTGACAACTGAAGTTCCTAATGACCCTAATTTCAAATTGGTAAGCTTCGATGTATGCTCGCTATTCACAAAAGTCCCTGTTGATGACCTACTTGATTTCTTAAAGATAAGATTTCTGAATATTCTTTCCCTGTTCAACACAACACTCTTATTGAGTTAATTAAGCTGTGTGTCAAAGATTGTAAATTTCAGTTTGAAAATAAGTTTTATGTTATGTCGTTTGGATTGGCTATGGGAAATCCCCTTTCACCTGTACTAGCTAATTTATATATGGAATTTTTTGAAAGTAGAATTTTGCCTACGATTGTTAATTTTAACCTGGTTTGGTACAGGTATATAGATGATATTTTATGCCTTTGGCCTAATAATTTGGATGTGGACTTATTTCTTGGTAGGCTCAACAATTTAGCCCCATCTATTAAGTTTACAGTTGAAAAAGAAAATGAGGGAAGCTATCTTTTCTTGATCTAAAAATTTGGAGATGCTCTAATCAGTTCAAATATGAAGTCTACCGTAAGCCTACTAATAATAACTCTTACGTGCATTTTTATTCTGACCATCATCCTTCGATTAAATCCTCTATTTTCTCTGCTATGTTTCTTCGAGCATTGAGAGTTGTCAGTCCTGAATTTTTAGATTCCGAGTTATGCAATATCATGAATATTGGTACTAAATTATGTTATCCTATTTCATTTTTAGATAACTGTCTTAAGAAAGCCAAGAATAGGTATTATAATAATGTAATTGTAAAGGAATTTCAGCGTAAAAATATCCTTAGCCTACCTTACCATGTTAATTTTCAATACCTTCCAACTGTACTTAAAGCAATTGGCATTAATGTAATCTTTAAGTATAATAATACTGTTAAATCACGCCTAATAAAGAATAGCCCTGATAATGTTGTTGGTTGTGTGTATTCGATCGGATGTACACAATGTAACTCAGTATATATAGGCCAAACCGGTAAAACGTTAGATATTAGGGTAAACAGCATAAATATGCTTGTAGAACAGCTAGTACTTCCAATGCTTTATTTAACCATATGTATAGATGTAACCATAGCATCAAGTGGGATAGTTCTAAAGCGCTTGTTAAAAACAGAGATATAATAGAACGAAATATTCTAGAATGTGCATTTATTCATTTTAAAAACAATTTCAATAACAGCTCGGGGACTTATAAAATTGACGATATCATGTTAAAATTTCTTTTGCCTCTCATTAACCCTTGTTAAGTATGTGCTAATTGTTTTGTTTTTCCTGTACGTTGTATATATATATGGGCTTCTCGCCTTTTAACTTCATTCCCTGACGAGGTGTAGCTTTGAATACACGAAAGGCCTTGGAATCGTTTTTCTTTTTCCTTGTGGGTTTGCAGCATATATATATATATATATATATATATATATATATATATATATATATTCAGTGTACCCGTTTCGCCCTTAAAATTAGGGGTTTGGGGAAATAAACATTTAAAATTTGAGATGGACACCATATGAGGGACCTCATAGTTTGATAGAATGGCTCAGCTAATTCAAACATTTGATATGATGTCACGATGAGGGAAGAAAAGTAAAAATGTTCGTTTAGAATTTATGTTTAAGTCATTTAAAATTAAAGTGTTGCCGAAAATGCTGCCAGTTTCAGTGGGTAACAGTGTTTCTGTGTAAGTGAACTGAAGATACTGACATCGGAGGTTCGAATCCCTTTGATTTTTGTGATAATCATTCAGGAGTTTGTTCAATGGACCACGTTAGTTGGCCTGAGCGCTATGCCAGTTCCTAGCTCCCCTGACTGATGATGATCATTATTATTATTATTATTATTATTATTATAACTGAAAAATCTCGTTTGTGTAGTTGCAGTCTGCAACAGCTACACCAAAAATATCAAGTTATATTCGTTTCCACATGGCAGGATATATGAAAATTTGTAGTTTTTAGAATGGAAAAGGAAGGACAAAATGTGTGTACAAAGAACTTTACAGAACTTCTGTGTTTTTTCATCGTGTGCTTCCTATTTTAAGTATTCTCACTTTCTCACCATCCACCAGGTAAGCTTCTAATAGCCTATCATGTCCACGAAACCTCTACTTATTTCAATCCGAGGTATGTCAGCTAAGGTGGCCAGACGTCCGGCTTTAGGCGGACAGTCCGCCTTTTGAGCACTCTGTCCTTAGGGTAGCCATTTCTAAATTTCCAAAAAGGAGGACATTGCGTATGTTAACGTGCGACCACATACGCAGTGTCCTCCTTTTTAAATGGCCACCCTAATATCAGCTGTTTCTTGAGTAAATAGAGTTCAGTTACCCGGTTTGCTAGGCCCGTCGTGACTACACTCCTCTTTTATCTGGGCTTGAGACTGGCATTGGGTGATAGTTATTTCCACCCTTAAATCTCATGTTGGAAATATTACTGATCTAAAATGCGAACTGCTTGAGTTATCGTCAAGAATATAATGAAAGAAAATGCATTTCCGAGATAATTATCAGAATACAAGAAAATTTTACTGTAAAATGTGTTAAGCCAAAGTACAGTAGGTTTGGTCTAACGAAAGTCTACTAGGTCTACGTTATGTGTTATTGGTGTTGGGTCCTATCAATTTCAACCCTTCAAAGGAATTCTGACTAATCCAATAAGAATTTAATTTTAATAGGTAAGCCTTTGGGCTTAAACGTAAGAACTTTGAATCTTAGTTCATTAAAAGATAAAACTGCACTGCACAAATAAACACGAATTCATCATGAAATACAGTATCTTCAAATTTTCCATATTTTTAGCAACGCTTCGAAGAAGGTTCCTATGTGCAATTGTATTGTAAGAATCGGGCGCGGATACAGGGGAGGGGCGGGGATTTAGGATTTGTCATGCCGGTGTCATGTAAATATTGCCAGCCCAATATTATTATATAATATTATACCATAATATTAAAAATTATTAATTATTAGAATATGAGATGTCATTCGAGCTAAAGCTAGAGAAGTTAAGCCCCCGCGTTTCGACCCCCGCTGTGTCTGCGCCTGAGAATATTGCGTTAAATATTAAGAATTGGTAATTTATTATTCCTGGAATTTGAATGTTTTTTTTTACTTTACAGCATAATTATTGGCTGACTCCTTCCCAACAAATTTTACTACTATTAAATGGTTTTGTTTTTAATTTTCTCTCACTTTTCAGTGCTTTGTTGATGTATCTAAAGTGAGTTATTAAATCTCAGTTAAACCTTCCTCTTTTTGGTTATTTTTTAGTTTTATTTTGTAATATAGAATTGTTTCTTCTTTGTGAAGAAGTAAAGTGATTATGGATCTTTTCCGTTTGACACACATGGTTCGATTTTATTTTAAATTTCTACACAGACGTAGTTTTGCATGCCGATTACGAAAATCAGAACCATTTTTTGGAGAAATTAATAATAAAAAAGTTACAACCCTTTAAAGTATTTTATTAATATTAGTGACAAAAATCAACACAAATTAATATTTTCGATTAAATGTTGCGATGCACTGTAGCATTTTTTGGAACTGGTCGCAGTTTTCGTGTCTGCGTCGCCAAATAAACTCGCAGAGGTAGGAATCGATCATCGAACGATGAGTGCCGCAACGTCCTTTATTAGAGCGTTTAAGGCAGTTCCATGTGCTTTCAACTTGTTGCGTGTGGGTCCCGTCTTCTGAGTTGACGAACTCAACACTGTGATTCACTGTTTGATGGTGAAACTTGTAGCCTGGTATCTGTGGGATGTGGGAATAGGCTCGCCACAGGTCACTGTAGATTGTCGTTTCTGGCAGAATCGATGCCCGGATACACTCTTCAAGTGTCTCACGGTTGCGACATGGGACAGCATAGAGGAACACCTGCCGAGTCTCGCGACACAAACCGCCGAAAACCCACTGCTCCGGTAGCTCTCTTCCTCGATTGTACTTTCGTCTGGAGTATACTGTTTTGTCAATTTCTACAATTGTTCCAGGACCACCTATCTGCGCTGGTTACGAAGTATATCCTCTGCACATACTTCTCTCATGTAGCTGTTATAATCAACAGCGGTGTTGTGGTTAATTTCCAACTCCTCCTCACAAAACCGGATAGTTGTTAGTTCCTTGACCCACGAATAAATGAATACAGCTACGGTTGAAAGCGGAAGAGTACCACCTTCAAGCCATGTTCCTTTCCTCACTGACACAGATTCGTTGCAACCTTTCTTGCCGCAGCGCCACTGGGCGGTTCCATTAAACAGCGATATTCATTTCGTGTTTTCGCCGACATAGTTTCTTCTTTGGTATGATATTCTTCTCCTGAAAATAGCTCACCGCGTCCTCCTCGTTTTTAAGTTTGTTCCACAAACTTTTCAAATTGTCCACTTATCGCTCATGATTGTTTGAATTAGTTCCTATGGAAAAGAGAAATAACATTACTAACATTTACAATAACAACACAATACATAACAACATAACAAATTAGTGAACATTTAAATAGGGAAAAACCAATCTTTACTTAACCTAACCTAACCTAACCTAACCTAACCTAACCTAAAAATTCAATCTTTAAAGGGTTGTAACTTTTTTATTATTAATTTCTCCAAAAAATGGTTCTGATTTTCGTAATCGGCATGCAAAACTACGTCACAGAATATTCACATTTGTTTTTACCGTTAACTACTCTTAACTATTTAACTGAAGTCCACGTCATTGTTCAACTTTGTCTCGTATGGTCGTTGGCACGTCATTAAAACGAAGAAATGATTCATATTATTTGTTTATTTGTTGGTACATTGAAAACTACAAAATATGATCGTGAATTGGGGTTTTTGGTTTTCCTGCAATAACAGATTTCGGATAAATATTAAATTTCATGAGAACCAGTTTTTTTTTTTTGTTTTTAATTTCTGATCAACTGAAAGTTGGTCATTTGGGAAATAACTATCCAACAACGACCATCTAACACTGTTAGTAGAGTCGTCCTAATTCAAAAAAATATAAAGTATACAATTTTAGTGTATAGGGTGTTCAAAACGTCCCGTCACCCCTACAAAATGTACATATTGTAATACAAACTTTATTTTTGATTAATTGTATTTATATGTGGTAAGTGTAACTTAACAAGTAAAGGTTAAGATTGGGTTTAGCACCGGGAACCCAATTTTTTAAACCGAATCTTTACCAGGTTAGGTTAGGCTTGTTTAGGTTACGGTAGGTTATATATATGTGTGTGTGTGTGTGTGTGTGTGTGTGTGTGTGTGTGTGTGTCCCACCCATTAAACTCCTTTCTTTTAACATTATCCCGCTTAAACTCTGATAAATTAATAAGATGAAACTATTAAATAATTTATTTATTCCACAAGAGGCTCAAAAAATCGTCACATTTGCATGAAAGTGAAATACATTGGAAAAACCTATTTTCATGCAAGAATTGGGTTACCGGTGCTAAACCGAATCTTTACCAAAGTCACTAGCAACAATTACTTTAATTACAGTAAATAATTACTAATTGGTTACAAATGAAGAGTATCGTTTCTACATGTCTGTATCGTTTAATTCATTAACAAATGACAGGCGGTATGGTTTCGTGCCCAGATCTTTTGTCATGTGCTCTCTCATTGTGGACATGGGAAATGCAAGTTTTTGTGATTGTTTCCAAAGTGATTTTTTTCGGTGAACGAGCCACCGACGCAATCACACCTTCACATTGTTCTGCTTGCGTTGTTCGTCTTCCCGACCGTAGTCTGTCCTTGATGGAGCCAGTTTCAAACGGCTTTTTCTCCCAGCGTGTCTTTTTTGGTGGTGCAGCCTTATTGAATCTCGTGTTGAAATCATTCTGGATATCGTGCATCGTTTCGCCAGTATGTGAGCTTTCATAAGCCCATGTGCTCATCACTATCTTTTCCTCCAGAGTGTAAGTGGACTGGTCTACCATTGTTCACACAACTCTAATGCCTGGAAAAGAAAAAAGTCAATGAATCACATAAATTCAATTAATCACACAAAAATAAAATTAGTATTACAATGTGTACAATTGTACATTTTGTAGGGGGTGACGGGACTTTTCTAAACACCCTGTAAAACTTGGTCTCTCCAATTCAAGGTGGTTTGTACAGTATCTTGACATTTTGCCTTTGTTCCGTGTTTGTAAATGTACAGATATATTTTTTTTTTTCAGCGGCTGGGTGCTTGAGTACAGTTTAACAATCTTTAAGTTTTCACTTAAAATCAAAACTATAAAAGCCCAAATGAAGTAAAAGTGAGTTCATAATTAAAATTCAATTAGTCCGAATTAAACTCTAAATTCAAATTCCAAGTCAATCAGCACCGACTTCGTCAAAAATAAAAGTTAATCAAAATTGAAAGTAAAAAATGGTAATTATGCAGCTAAGGGGCGTCGCCGAGTTCGGTGATAATTTTTGTTTTTTTCTGCATGTTTTTTCATGCTTTGTGTAATAGATATTGTCAATAGTTGTTTCGCAGAGACCAGTGGGTTAAGATTCGGTGGAACACATCCACCAAACTATACAGCGAGATAGAGCGAAAAAAAAAAAAAAAGAATACTTTATTCTATACTAATTTTGGCGGAAATTACTGTGTATAGAGATTTATTTTCGAAATTATTAAATTTTGGCATTATTCACTAGTCAAACCTGCCGCCGCCCACTTCCCGCCATCTCGTGACGTGTGTAGTCGTGTTAGCATTAGCCAATCAGCGGCTGCCCTATTGTCACGTGCTACCCCAACGCACACTCACGCACAGCGTTGCCATCCAAAAATAATTAAAATCTGAAGATTGGTGTCAAAATATCTGTAGAAATCTGTAGTTTCAATAAAAATATCTGTAGACAAAATCTGTAACTACCATTTGATTTTAAAGTTTATTTTGTAAGTAACATATACAATAATATTCATAATTCCAAACAGAAATACAAAATGGTCAATTAAACACAAAATTTAGTGAATGAAAGGTAGATAAACTGAATATTTTGAACCAGAATACTATTCAATCTACGTCTATAGGACAGTTTAAGAATGATCTAGACAAAAAGCAGCAAATAGAAAGAACAAGTATACAGCAACAAAATAAGGATGCATATATACAAAATGGAAAAAGGAATTCAATAAAATACATAATTTTGTGCTGTACTGGAATTACGGAATGAACATCATCATTAACAACAACAACGGCTATTTATCTGTACTGTAGATTCCACCCTTTGCTTTCTTTAGCAGTGTGTTTTGTTGATGACTTAGTAAGAACCGACGCACAGTCAGCTGAGTGTGGCGTGTTTATGTTGCTACTCTCTACTCTACTGACAGGTGGTGCACGAAAATAATTTGTTGGTTCTCATGGAGAAACTCAGTAATATTACTGTAATATCCAGTGTAGTCCGTAGTGGTTAGTAAAAAAAAACCTCAATCTTAGAAATCGGCAAATTTTGCCCATTTTGAACGAAAATCTGAAAAGAAGCATAAAAAAAATCATAAATTTTAGAAATCTGTAGATTTCGCCCATTTTGGGGGAAAAATCTGAAAATCTGAAACAAAGCATAAAATCTGTAGATGCACAGATAAATCTGTAGAAATGGCAACACTGCTCACGCAGGTCCGGCGGCTGAAATTTGAATTCAATAGTCGCTCTAGAATGGCTGTCTGTGGTGGGTGCTCCAAGTCAGAGTTGGGACGTCATTAAACAAGTTTTGAGGGACGATAGCGCTGCTATAGTTATCTTTTGAGCTCACGGCGTGCTTTAGGTTAGGTTACTTTTGCCTTGAGTATTGAAAAAAACTAACTAACGAAAGGTTAGGTTACTCTTGCCGTGAATATTACTGACGAAAATAGGTTTTCCTGGATTTTTTTCATATTTTTGGTACAGACGTAGATTTTTACGCTGATTCCATTTCCGTAATCCCTTTCGTGGAGAAATAAACACGAAAAAAGTTGTGTGCAAGTTTATTACGTTTACAGGTTTCCAGAACACAATGGAACACAAACCAAAGTTTGCTACTTGCCAAACTGCGCAATATCTTTCAGCATTTGGCGCACTAGATCTTTGCCTGCCTGTCGGCGACGCCAAAGAAACTCGCAGAGATACGAGTGGATCATGGAACGGTGCGTACCACACCGGCGCTTCTTACGTAAGAACATAAGAAATTTTTATAGTGGGCACACTAGGGGCCACTTCGGCCCATCGAGATGGCTCCACTATGTAAAAACTGCCTGTACATTGGCAACAACCAATTTTTACAAAACTAATTATCAATTTGAAACTAATTATCAATTTGAAACTAATTAATTATCAATTTGAAACTAATTAATTATCAATTTGAAACTAATGATTGATCCTCTGGATCCAGAGATTGTCATAATAGACTATCCACAAATATGTTACTGTATATCTATTTATAACTAACATGCAAATATATCAGATCCAAAGAATCCAGTCAATTTCATTACGGTACCCATCAATACCAGTACTTTGCCAACCAAAAATGTCACAATTTACAGCCATATACATTACAATATATATACTTAGGAGGAAAAGTGTGTGTGGCTGTAAAGACTGTATAGTAATGTAGAAATGTGTGTGTGTGTGTGCGCACCCATTTTGAGTCTCCCATTTAAAGGTGTTTGTGGGCAAGTGAAGATCATGAGTTTTTCAATACGCGTTTGAGTTTGTTCCACTGACTCTATCCGTTGCGTGTGCGCTCCAGTTGAAGGGTCAACGAAGTTTTCGCTGTGGTTCACTGTTTTGTTATGAAAAAACATATGAATATACCGTGCAGGGGTGCTCAGACTTCGGAGACCTTAGGGCAAAATTTGCTAACTATTATCTTTGGCGGGCACAAACACCAAAATTTTCCCCTAATTTATGAACTAAAAATAATGATTATGATTAGCTTTAAAATGCCTTTCAACATTATATTTTTTGGCAACAGCTAGAGTTGATTGGCATATTAAGCATATACATTTAGAATTTATGTTTGAGAAAAAGTAAATATCTTCCCATTCACTTTGAAAATTATACGTCCTTATAGTCTTATCACTGGTTCGTGTCGCCATTATTGAAGCCCTGTCAATAAAAATAAAATTAAATAATGTAATTTTTAAAAAAAATATTTTGCGATCTAGCCACTAATATCAGAGGCTGAACTTTTACCACTTGAAACTTCAAAATCGGACACGCTGCCGGTCGAAATAATGCTAAACTTTTAATACTAAATGTGAAAACGTCAAATTACGTAATAAACGACTAAAAAATAGACACATTTCATGTTCGCATCCACACACAAGGTCACGCGGACAGGTCAAACGCGGAACTAATATCGATCCGCCCACTCATCTTTATAAAATCAATAAAAATTCGAAAAGACACAGAAAGCCTAGCGAGTCGTTTCTAAAATGCCTTCTGATTGGTTGTATTTTCACGAAACACCCAATCAGCCAACTCGATTCATTATATCCGTTGAAATAGAATCGTCGCTTTAAGCGACACAGAAATTGGCGGAGCAAAGCAATGGTTTCAGACATGTTTTAAACATGTATGTGAGCGCTCTGCTCGCATGTAAAAATTCATTTCTAGTAATTTTTATATTGCCAGTTAAGATTTCATTTAGGCCGGCTATTCCAAAATAAACCAGCGGGCACATTCAAATCCATGGCGGGCACACGTGTGCCCGCGGGCACGGGTGTGAGCACCCCTGTGAATCAATATACAAACGGAAGTAGGTTGTTAGATTTGGGTAGGTTAGGTTAAGTATAGGTGGATATTTGAATACAAGTTTTGAGCCATAACTTTTTTCGTGTTTATTTCTCCAAGAAACGGATTTCAGAAATAGAATCAGCGTAAAAATCTAAGTCTATACCAAAAACATGAAAAAAATCCAATGTCGGACCTAAAACCGAAAAGACCCGATTTTGGCCTTTTTAGCCCACAATTTCGCTCTTCTTCAAAGCCCTGCCCACTTGCAGGAATCGAAATTGTTGGTAGTTGCGGGGGGGGGGGGATCTCCATAACGGTGCATTTGCGCCAAAAATGGTCAGATTCCATTGAAACAGCATGAAATACACCAGAAAAACCTATTTTCGGCACTAGTTTGGGTAGATGTGTTCTACCGAATCTTTAGCGATCAGTGTTTTGATAGTGGCAATTTAAAGACTCATTCGACAAAATTGTTCGTGGAAAATAACTAGTTAATCTAAAGCAGTCACCTAAAATATTCTAATGTCTCTGCGAAACTTGATATTAGCCAAAAACTAAAATTAAAACTTGTCAAAATCCACAGTCGATACAAAATAAAAGTTCATATTTCAATTGAAGAAATCAAAATAAAAGTCAAAGGAAAGTAGAGATCTTTTCCTTTATATCGCACTCCCAATTTCTTCTTTTCAGTAACAATTTTGACACGGGCAACAAAAAAATGAGCAGGGAAAGTTATTGAATGCCCGGTTAGGCACTGTTGCCAATTTAGCGCATTTCGCGCTAGGACCTAATTTTCAGCCCCAGATTGAAAGGTGACGCGCTAGATCTAGCGCGAAATGCGCTAAATTGGCAACAGTACGGTTAGGTCAACTGTAAACCTTTGACAATTGGATAGGTTAAGTCGTGATATTTTCGTTAAAACTAACGAAAATATCACGACTTAACCTAACCACATAAAAGAAAAGATCCGAAAATAGGATTGTCCTTTAAATATCCATCCACTGAAAAACCCAAGAAATATATTTTTTGTAATGTTAGTGTTTTTAAGGTTAAGCTGCTTATCCCTGCCAATCACACAAAATATGACTTAGACTAAGGTCATATTTTATGACCAGTTTGTAATAATTTATCAACCACAATCTATCTGCCAAGTATAGCCAGCAAGCTACATAAAGACGGAATTAAACTTAGGCCCAACAACTAAGAGTAAGTAGGGAAAGTAAAATGAGGCCATGAGGAGTGGGAAGGAAATATTCTATGGATATAACTAAGTTTAACAAGTTTCTAAGTTTAACTAAATGTACAGGCACCAGACCATCATGAATAGGTTATAGATGTAAAGGTATTTCAACAGGTGAACAGTACAAATGCCTAATTTATCATCCTTTCAAGGAACTATGTACTATGGTCATTCACTGACTTGAAATATAATTAGAAATTCAAACAAATTGCATTGGTCTGTAACTGTTTGAATTATCTTAATATTCTTATTATACATGAAATACTAATGTAGTTTTAGTGCTCATTTATATTACATTAATTAAATACCCTCCCCCCGAAATCCTCCGCCGCCAAAAATAACTCAGTGGAGCGGACTCTAAAATAAGGGTTTTTGCCAACCCTGAAGGAAACCAAAATTGAAAACTTGTATGAAACGAGTCAGAATTCGAATTTAAGACCAAAGAGAGAGGCTGAATTTAATGTGTAGGATAAACAAATTCTGTACAATTGAAAGTTAAAATTACAACTAATTAAATTCTGTCGGATCACTCGTCTGTACTACTTCATTAATGCATATTATATTTGCATATTATAATTAGCCACATTTATTATTTCTTGCACTTATCGAATTATGGATGGTTCATCTAATTCTCATGCAGCCTTTTGAAAAATCAGAACCCATGCAGCACGGTGGTAAAATGAATCGTGTTAATTTTTTGGAAGTTAAAACTAGTCTCGATGGCACTTTATTCTTTCTAAAGATCAGAATTATGAGGAACATTAAATTTTTTCCTTTAGATGCATAGTTTGATTTTTTTATGCTATTTGCCTTCTTCCCTGCAAATGCCGATTAGTTCCACATGACGTACATGTGTGAAGACCTAAATTTTAAGTCTGTCCTTAATTTTTAGAATAAAATTACACTTTTAAAGACGGAAAATTTTAGTTCTTGTATGGGTGTCAAATTAGTTTGTGTTTATATATTGTAAATCCATATTATCGATTAGATATAGTTAAAATTCAAAAATAATTTGTCAATAAAAAAAAAATAGTAAGTAAACCCGATGGCATTGTTTTTTCTGTGAATACTCTGTTAAAACACGAATATTTGTTCTCAATAAATTAAGAACTTTTGCATCAGATACTCTCGATATATCTTCGTTAATCAAGCTTCGTTTTTAGTTTAGAAGAAAATACACCTTGGACTATTACATTTTAATTGAACTAGATTTAATAAACTTTCAGATGTAAGTTTTCCGAAATGGACAGCGAATCCTTTCCACAACAAGTGCCATGCCTCAACAACCCTGTGACTATGGCAGTGATAAGAGAAGACTTGCCCAATCTAAAGGTGACTTGTATTACAAAACATTTTGATTTATTGCTATACAACATTATTCTGATTACGATGTCCACATCCTATTTTTGTGGCAAAGTTTAAATTTTCTTAATTGCAGTTGTTGCTGGCAAAGGGAACGCCGATCAATTTAAGAGGTAAGAACGGATGGACAGCATTACACCATGCGGTTCATTTGGGCCTAGTAGAATTCGTGAAAACACTTCTCGAAAAAGGTATTTTCACCATGTTTCCTCGAAATTTAGAATAAAAAACTTATAGCGTTTACCTCTGAACATTTTTTTCGTTTTGTATTTGAGAACTTTAAACTTTTTCCTATTAAATGATCTCCAAATAATGAGAGGTTTGCTCGTAATGTTAAATGTTTCGTAGATCAATATCTTCCAAACGACTAAAGCATTTTAAACAGATTTCATTTTCAGATGTTGACGTGAACGCAGTAACACCCAATTATTACCATACACCTCTTCTCGTTTTCTTTTCATCAATTTCCCTTGAACATAAATACTGCATCATCAAGCTCCTACTTGAGGCAGGCGCGGACCCATACTTCGATGAACAACATCAACGTTTAAACACTTTAACTTTTGGTAAGTTTTCCATTCCTTCAGTTTCGAAATGACCCTTTTATTTGGGAATCGTATTAGCTTTCACTTCTATTAAAAACAGTTTATGGAAAAAAGTAGGATTAAATATTTTAAAAGCAAAAGGTAGTCTTTTTCACAATTACTTATCACTAAAGAATGATTCTAATTTCATAACTTCAGCAATGTCTCTTGGATACGTTCCCATAGTTGAACTTCTACTAAAGTATGGATTTAATAGCAGCACATTTAACGAGAGTGCTCTGAATATTTTCTTTTTTAATTCCGAGGTATGTGTGCATGCATTTAACAGTATTCTTACACGTATAATTTTTCTTTAACCGGAATAGAACAGATATTCTTTAAAAATTAATGGTTACGGCATCCCGAATTAGACGCGATTAACAAATTTGTTATTCACTATTCATAGTTTTGCTCTAAATTGCAATTTTAGTTAATGATTTTAAGGTGAAATAATTCAATTATATTTAGTATCTTAATATTTGGAAGAAAGAGATGCTATTTTCTGCTACTAAAACTAATATTAATCTTTTATATGAGTGGTGTATGCAAGCATGAATGCATATATGGATGCATGGGTTGCTCGATAATATAATTCATGACTGCTTATACAGCACTGGCACTAAAGTTTAAAAAAAAAAAAAATGCCTAAGTAAAGCAATTATCACCATTGCTTTATTCGATCCAAACGAAATGTGGTTAAGTTACACGTCTCTGTTCTTTTTGACAAGATTTTCCTGTTATAAAGTCGATTCGATAATTCTTTACTTCAACACACCATAGCAGCCAAATAAAACAATGTTTCTAGCTAATTAAGGTGCGATAAATCCAAATGTCATGTTCATTTTTGTCGTAAACAAACACTTTGGCTGCACTATATAGTTTCTGTTCATTTTGGTAGTGGGCAGGGCTATGAAGATGAGGGAAAATGTGGCGTTAAAAAGGTGTAATCGTAAATAATAGCGAGAACCTTACCTAACCTAAATGCTGATCTAATCGAAAGTATGCGATATTACCACGCATTGGACACAAACTAACAGTGTTGATTACATTGATTTCTAAATCTCTCTAGCTTTTCATTTTCATCATGAATAACCTTCATAGTCTAAATCACAACCGTCACACAAGATCCGACCTACTGCTACATATTGTTGCTGGGGAAAGATAACCCTTTCACTACGGGCATGGCTTTGAAGCGAATTATATGAATTCGAATTATAATACATATATCCCACCATTTTCAACCCCAGAGAGTGGAAAGAGAGGGATATACCCTTGGTTTATTATAAACTACACCCGGAGTTCAGAAAGATTAGGAGTTTGTTTATTTACCACAACCGGATCTGAGCACAAATTGGATGTGTAGTTTATATGCCACACCCGGAGTGAAAGGGCTAAGGTTGCTATGACAACTTTATCAAATAACAGAGAATGGGACCTGAAATCAGTTGCTAAGGAAACGTACCTATTTCGTAAGGTTGTCATGGAAACTTCTTGCCCACCAGAGCCGTCATCTTGAACTTTATATTCACTGTAAATTTAAATGGCGTTAGGAGTAAGATTTTTCTATCTATGGACATTTTAGGTAAAGTGTTGGTAGTAAAGTGTTGAAGTAAAGAATATCCGTAGATTCAACAAAATACGTATGGTAGCTAAGTAAAGAGGTTATATTTTAACTATTACTTTGATTCTAACAGAAAGTGGTCAACTCTACGTACCTTAAAGATAAGAATTTGTACTCATTCAGGAGGGCCAGAAGTTGATAAGAATTTGTACTCATTCAGGAGGGCCAGAAGTTGGCACATCGCTTTGGTCAACCAATGCGACCTATTGCTTTAACTGCTGTATTAATCAGCATCAGGATTCAAACCCCCTCCACCCTCCCATCTCAGAATCTTCATGCCTCTTATAAGGGAAAAGATGTTACTAAGTTAAGGATTTGACAAACCAGTAAGAATCTGTATAGTGTATAAGCTATGAAATTGGCAGATTTATGCAACATCTGCAGCAAATAAGTTTCATGTATTTGAATACTTTTTCAGCCTTCATTAGATATTTTGAACGTAATTCTCGGGGAGAAACCTGTCCTTGATCCAAGAATACCAGAAGTCTCTAATTTCATGTGCAAGTTCGTTGAAGCCTTCGGGGATTACCCATAAATTTTGAAAACTTTTCTATCGTACTCGGAATGCTAAAAGCTAATTAATCACAAGTGAGCATCACGTTCATTCTGTACGGTAATACAACCTTCTGTTCATTCATAATACCACTTTAAATTTAAACTACGGAAACCTATTACTATTTCAATGAAACAGATTAAAATAAATAGTACGTTGGATCCGAATGAAATCGAGACTAAACTGACAGTTCTAGAAAGTCAAAAATTAACTATGATGGTTTGTTGTAATTATATACTTTATTTTACATTAAGAAATTCTAGATTTTTTTATTTGCCATTTTTATAATTTCTCTGCCTGTGTGTATGCAGAGATGGGCAGTAATGTAATGTATTCGATAAATATTTTAAAGTATATTTAAATAAATTTGTATTTAAATACTCTATAAATAAATTTTCTTCGTGGTATTTAAATGCATATTTAAATAAATTATTATTGATGTATTTTGTAATTATAAATACATATTTTTAAATACTTTTAAAATACATTTGCCAAAAATCAGTTCATGTGACGAGTTTTGAATAACTTCTTGGAATTTTTATTGCAATTTGTGGCAACTCCTACGCCAGGGTGACGTCACGCTACCAGTGGAAGAGCTTAGTTTAGATCTATCGTAGAGTAGTCTTTTGCCGGAATGATTCATTCACCCAGGAAAGGGAAGCTTTGTGAGAGCTTGACACTGACGAAAGCGAATATGTAGTGGAATGAAACTATTTAGAGGCTTGCGTTCGAGGGGGATGGATTTTTTTTTTCCATTATTGGGAGTTTTTTTTTTTTGTAAATCGAGCATTTAATTTTTCCAGTTTACAGTATTGTATTTGGTATTTAAATACATTTTAAAGTATTTAATCCTATCTGTGTATAAAGCAAATTTAAATTTACCCTTACAGAAGTGAAAATGGATGCCTGCCTTTATCTGTGGCTTGTTCTAATAATTCAACTGGTGCTGTAAACATGTTACTTGATTTTGGTGCAGACCCAAACCTGAAAAATAAGTTCAACAATGTTGGTCTCATTCTTGGCTGCACATAAAACTGAAGACAGACGAAAGGTGATAAAAATTACACAAGTACTCTTAATTTGTCAGTTATATTAAGAGTGAAAAATATGAAATGAAATGCACATTGGGAAATAAATTTTAGTTTAAAACCACCCTACGACCTTCCTGTTGAGAACCATCAAAAACGCATGTGATGTAAACCTTCTATAATGTTGTTCATCCTAACATTTACTTAGCATCTGTTACTGAATTAATTTTGTTCGTACTTAGGCAAAGTACCTGATTTACTGGTATCAGTATTAGCAAGAACTAAAAATTTTAATTGACATTTAGGGTATGTGATGTCATTCTGTGAATGCATAATATATAATGCATAATTGGTCTTGAAATGTAGTAATGGAAATATTGCTCCGTAGTACTTTGTTCAGGCTTCTCAGATTAACTAACGAAGATAATTTTGTTGGTGTTCAAGAGTCATTAAGGGGCTCGTTCTATCACACGTTCGTACAATATCCAGAGGTCAGTAGTTTTCGAAATGACTGTTTGAAATTAGATAGCCCGGTAAATCTCAATTCAACTAATACACTTTATTTCTAGGATAAGTCTGTTGTTGTTTGTCAAACAAAAAATGAGAACCTTTGATCCAAATGCTTCACTCGCAGCATACAATCATTGTTCACTGGTGAACAACTTTTTCAATGTTTATAGATTTTGTAATAAGAAGCAGAGAGAATATTATGTTTCTCCTTTAGCTTACTGGTGTCTGAAGCGAGATGACCCGAAAGATAAAGCCATATTTCACCTGCTACTTCGTCATGGTGAGTTATGGTGTTTTAATTTTCGTGTTAATTCCCTATTAAGTGTTTGGCACACAAACTATGATAGCTTATTCCTTAACTGCCAATGATTATCCAAGTCCACAAGGCTATTACTGCTTTTAAACTCCCTGAATGCCTTCTTTTTATTTTTAATCATTTTAGCTATTTCCCTGTTCCACCACGAAGGTTTCCTAATCTTATTTTAAACAATTCTGAAAAATTCATCTACATGTACATCCTCTAAAAATTTTTTGAATCTAGACCACCTCTCGATTACTTTTTATTGGCAAATTTATTATCCCACTTTACTTCAGCCTAACAACAACATAAATTTAGTATAGTCGCCTTTATAAAAGTAAGGAACGAGATGGTCATTGCTGACTAGATCTCTATTTAATTTTATCTTAAAACTTGATAAAATGGTCGCTATTCCCCAATGGCTCTCCTACTGCAAGGTCCCTAATAAGCTTGTAATCATTGGGTAGAAACAAATCTAACATTGCTTGATCCCAAGTTGGTTTGTCGTCAAATTGCATTTGAAAGCAACCATTACAGAATTCAATGAAGTAGTTACCTTCCCTATTTCCTTCGAAATGGTTCTAGTCTATGAGGCAAGTTTAAATCCCCTATAATTAGTGTTCTAGCACTACAACCTTTACTTCCTGAACCATATCAACTTACTGTTTGGTTTGGAGGTCTATGAAATACATCTATTCGAATATATTCAATTGATACGCAAATATCAACCCAAATTGGTTCTACCCTGTTTAGTGTCATTAAATACTGTATCACTAATCCAGGCCTCGTTAATACAGACTATATGCAAATTTTCACGAGTCATATAACTAATTAATTTTTCTTATTCCTAAGACTCCGTGCATTTGTATAAAAATTCAACCCCCCAGTTTTAACTGGTTCACTACTTTTGGCTAGATAGCTGATATATTCCTGACATAATCCGTATTTAAGATTCTAACGGTATTAACTTTACATATTTTTTTTTTTTTTTTGTATTGGGGCGTTTACCGCCACTTCCCGCTATATGGTAGCGGATATCATGGTGAGGCTGAATACGAGAAAGAGAAACGGAGACGGAGAAAAGGCACTAGAAAAGGGAGAACAGCGGACTACAGGTGAGAAGTCACCTAAAGCTCAGATAGGATGCGAGATTGGGAGAGGAAGAGGAAAAGACGGTCAAGCGAGAAGAGAGGGCTCTCAGCGAGCATAAGGCGCAAACGTTCGGGGAGGGGGAAATCAGAAAGGAACGGGAAGGCGCGACGACGTACTGACGACAGGGTGGGGCATTCCACAAGGATGTGAGAGACGGTGAGGGGCGACTGGCAGGAGGCGCAACGAGGAGCCTCCTGCCGGAACATAAGATAGCCGTGCGTGAGGTGCGTATGGCCGATGCGAAGCCGCGCAAGGACGACCTCTTTGTGTCTGGAGCGATGGAAAGAGGACACCCAATATGACAGACGGGGGCGGATGGACAGAGTTTATTTCCGGTGGCATCGTCCCAGGACTGTTGCCACATGCGGTCGTAAAAGGAACGAAAGACCTGCACATAGTCTGAGAAGGGGAGCGGGCGTGGGAGGGGAGGCAGCGAGGGGCGGACCGGGCTATGCCGTCCGCCGCCTCATTACCGGAAACACCAACATGGGCGGGAACCCAGCAGAAGGTGACCCGGATCCGGTGAACGGTGTGCAGGACATGGTACTCCTGTTGAATAAGGCGTACGAGGGGGTCCGGGGAATCATAGCGCTCGAGCGCCTGAAGGGCGCTCAGCGAGTGCGAAAAAATGGTACAGGAAGACCGCGAACAGCCCGATACCAGACGGAGGGCTTCCAGAAGGGCAAAGAGCTCCGCGGAAAAGATGGAGGCCTGAACCGGCAGGGGATACCCCGGGAGGTAGGTGACAATGACGGAGAGAAGACGGCGGCCGCGACACCTGCAGGGGAGCGCGAGCCGTCGGTGTAGACGGGAACGTCGTCCGAATGGACGGGAAGATGGGCCAGAAAAGAAGACCGGAGGACGGCAGGAAGAGACTCCTTACGCAGGCCACGGAGCGCCTGGCAACGGCAGATAGGGGTGGTCCGCCAGGGGGGCGACAGATCGAAGGAGAACGGCAGAATAGAGGGTGGGGGGATCCCCAGGGACGAGAAAATCTCGGCCAGAGAGGCAGCGAAATGCCACGTGTCAGGCCGGGTAGCGCCTGGGAGATCGCGGAGAAGAGTAGAGACATCGGAAGGCGGCAGATGCGAAGGTAACACTTCGCCATGAGAAGGCCCCCGCGAAGGGACAGGGGGGGGGTGTCCACAGTCCACCTGAAGACTAGCGACAGGGGACGAGCGGAAGGCACCCGACGCCAGGCGAAGGCCACGGTGGAGAAGAGGATCCAGCATACGGAGTGCCGGAGAGGAGGCGGAGCTGTAGACCACACAGCCGTAGTCGACACGGGATTGCACCAGGGAGGTGTACAGGCGCAGCAGAGTACGCCTGTCCGCCCCCAGGTCGTGTGGGACAGATGACCCAAAAGGGGGAGGGTGCGGCGAGATGTTTGCCGCAACCGCCTAAGGTGTGGAACCCAACCGAAAAATCCGTCGAGGGTCATACCCAGGAATCTAACGGATGGGACGAGGGGAAGAGGAGTGTCGGCAAGGGTAAGGGCGAAGGTATGCGACAGACGGAGGCGCCGAGGACGGAAAAGCATACTGGAAGACTTAGAGGGTGAGAAAGCATAGCCAACCGAGGACGCCCAGCGAACCACCGCGTTGATGGCTAGCTGGAGCCGACGTTCAGCCAAAGACGGGAGGCGGCCAGAGCAATAGATAGCCAGGTCATCAGCATAGAGGGAGCTACGAACGGATGTAGGCAGGACCGTAGCGACTGTGTTCATCACGAGTGAGAAACACAAGACGCTAAGGACACTACCCTGAGGGACACCCTCCTTCAACGGAAAGCGGTCAGAGAGGGCAGAACCGATGCGAACGCGGAAAGAACGGGCGGACAAGAAGTTATAAATAAAGGAAGGGAGAAAGCCTACGAAACCCAGGGAGCGTAAGCAGTCGAAGACCGCGCTCCCGCCGGGTAGTATCGTAGGCCTTCTGGAGGTCGAAAAAGACGGCGAGTACAAATTGACGCCGGGAGAAAGCCTCCTGCACGTCATGGCTAAGGAGAAGGAGGGGGTCGGTGGTAGACCGGAAGCGCCGGAAACCAGCCTGGGTAGCAGGGTACTGGTCACTCGCCTCCAAGGTAAAGGACAGCCGCGAGGCGACCATCGCCTCCATCACCTTGCAGGTACAGCATGTTAGGGAAATGGGGCGATAGTTCGACGGGAGTGAGGGGTCTTTATCGGGCTTCGGGATGGGGACGACGATGGACTCACGCCATCGGTCCGGAAATGAACCCTCCAACCAAATCCGGTTATAGAGGTCCAGTAGAAAGCTGAGAGCAGAGGGGTGGAGATGCCGTAACAAGTCATAGGGGATATTATCGGGGCCGGGGGCGGAGGGCCTCCCGAAGCTCTGTCATGTGGAAGAGGTGATTATAGGGGTCATCCCTATGAGGTGGAAATTCCGGTGGGTCGGGTGGAGTGGGGGAATCGGAACTGGAGATGGCTGCAAAGTGCGCCGCGAGTGCGTTCGCGACGGCCTCCGGATCGGACACGAACTCGTCGTCCCCGACCCGAAGCACCGGGGGTCGAGGGGGGACACGGGTCCCCTCAAAGCTACGCACCTTGCGCCAAACAGTCGAGGGGCAGTCGAGGAGGAGATCCCGGACACGTAACTCCGCCAGGAGGTACGCCGGGCCAGTTTCAGGACCCGACGGGCCACTGCCTTCAGGCGCTGAAATTCTATCTTGTGCTCCAGCTGGCGGGTCCGGTAGAAGCGGCGGCCGGCACGGCGCCGCTCCTGAACGGCATGGGAGCACTCTGGGGTCCACCATGGGACGCTTCGCGGCCTGGGGGAGCCAGAGGTACGGGGGATGCAACTGGCGGCAGCCGAGAGGATCTTACTCTCGAGGAAGGCGAGGGCCTCATTGACGGAGGGAAAGGCAGGAATTGATGGCGAGATCGCCGTGCCCTCGCGTATGAGGCCCAGTCTGCTCGGGCGAACAGCCAGCGCGGGCGGACAGAGGTGGGGGGAGGAGACGGGTCGGGGTAAGACACACTGGGAAATGGTCACTGCCGGAAGAATCCGGCAGGACCTCCCAGGTGAACTCCGTCACGATTTCGAGGGAAACCAGGGAAAGGTCGATACAGGTGAAACTGTCGTGGGCCGAGTGAAGGCAGGTGGGGAGCCATCGTTCAGAAAGGTGAACTCGAGCTCGTCCATAAGGGAGAGAAGGGTCCCGGAGAGAAAGGTGGAGCAAACGTCCCCCCCAGGCCGGGTCCCGACTGTTGAAGTCCCCGAGAATCAGAAAAGGGCGGGGAAGCTGAAGAATTAGGTCACGGAGAGAATCGGTTGGAGGGCGTACGTTAGGGGAGAGGTAAAGAGAGCAGACCGTGAGCTGGCGCCCCAAGGAAAGGCGCACGGCCACAGCTTGCAGGACTGTACGGAGCGGGAGGGGGCGGAAAGGGACGGAGCGGTGCACGAAGACCGCGGCGCCCCCCTCCCCGCCCCATCGAGAGGCGGGGAAGGGAGCCCGCAGTAACCGGACACTCGAGGGAGGGAACGGGATCCAGAATCGTCTCCTGAAGGCAGAAACACGCCGGACACCTGGAGGCCAGGAGAGAGGAGAGACTCTCGAGGCCTACCAGGAGCCCGCGGATGTTCCACTGCAGGAGCGAGGTAAAGGGAGGGGTAGGAAGGTCAGCGTAAAGGATGGTTATGGGGTGGGTGGGCCGATCGGCGGCCCGAGATTAAAGAGGGAATCGGAAAGCCCCGGAGTTCAGCGAGGGACGCCGAACGAGGGCGAAGGCGAGGGTCACCCGACGAGGGGCGATGTGGAACCAGACGCCGGCAAGTCCTCCAGAAGAGGAGTCTCCCGGACGTCCGGGGGAGGAAGCGATGCAGAGAAGGGGATGTGAGAGGTATCCAGAATGCCCCTCCCTTCACCGGAGGTGCGGGGGAGGCAGGACTACGAGGGGGAGTGGAAAATAATACCTCACCCAGAGGCATTGGCAAGTCGAGGAGAGATGGGGCGGTCAAGCGCGGGGCGTGCACGTCCCACCCACGCCGACCAGGCGGGCGAGTTCCCCCTCCAGTGGGTCCATCGACCGGGCCGGAGAGGGGTGTATCTCAGCCCCCACCACGAGGGCCGTCGGGGACCCCAGGGGGGAGCGTGCATAACGGTTGCGCAGTGGGACGGTGAGGACACCGGGGCGGTAGGCGAAGGGGGCGTTTGTGTTTGGGAGAGGAAGGTGATGCGGGGCTTATGGCTTCGAACCTTTCGGGGTCACCACTGGCGCGGCGCTTGCGGCCCCTACCCCTCCGTCGTGCGGCCCGCATGGGTGACGGCGGGTCACGATCCGGAATGGGGGTGCCGAAGGCGCCGGTGGAGAGGGCGTAGAAGGGGCAGGGGGGGTTTTGCCGACGAAGCATCGGCGTTCGCGGAGGGAGCACGTGGGGACGCGCTGGTAGTACGGGGAGCCGCGGTAGGAGTCCGCTGGGCGGCAGAGGATGGACTGGGAGTAGCGGACACGGTGGTGGAGGCGCGTTGGACCGCCGGTGAGGACGGGGTCCGGGAACGGAGAGCCTCGGCGTACGAGGCACCACGCCGGCCTCGCAGCCACGCAACCGGTCCCGCGCCTCCCGAGCGCTGAGAAACTCTGATGAACAGAGGGCCCGAACCTCCCTTTCAAAGAGGAAGGACGGGCAAGAGCGGGATGAAGCAGGGTGTGGTCCATGGCAGTTGGTGCAGGAAGGCGGAGCAGTACAGGGCAAGGGGTGGGAGGCCGCCGCAGCGGACACACAACGGGGCCGGCTGACGGCAGGAGCTGCTCAGTGGCCAAACCTATTGCCTGAAAACAGCGCGTAGGATCTGGCACGTATGGTCGTACTGAGAATTCGCACGCTCGTCTCTCACCAAAGCCCCAGAATACCGAAACGGGGGGGCACCAGTGAGTCGAACGTGAGGAGCAGGCGAGGAAAGGGGCGGTTGGGGACCGCGATCTGTCGGGAAAGCGGTACACCCTCACAACACCCTGGGAGGCGAGGTCATCTGGAGGTCTTCCACCGGGATGGGTAGAAGATGAGCAACGTAAATTGTGCCCTGGCACTGATTGAGGCGGGGTGGGGAGTCACCGTAATCCCGCAGCCCAGGACATCGGGGATAGCGAGCAGAGAGGAGGTTTCGGCAGAGGAACGCGACCTTATCAAAATGGAGCCATCCCTCGAGGCCGAAGGTCAAAACGCCGCCGTCCCCGTCTTCCCATGGATCGCTCGAAAGAGGCGTTCGTGGTTAGTGGGGAGGGGCTTGGAGGAGGAGGGGCGGAGGACGAGGAACTTGTCCATCGTCTAAGGCCGAGTGAGCCGTCTGGCCAAACACCACCGGAACTTCGAGGGGGCGAGAAGACGAGAAAGGCGGACGGCGACGTCGGGTCCCACGTCCCCAGGGGCCGAGGGGGCCGGGGGCGATGAGGCCCGACCGGAGTGGGAGGCGACCGGGCCGCGGGCCTCCCACCTGGGGGCGAAAAAGCAGGTGGGTCCCTATCGGGACGTGGAATATGGGGGATCCAGGGTCGGGGGGTCCACTGCAGGTCCATCCGCTACTGGCGGGGGTCGGCAGCGGCGCCACGAGCCTGGGAAGAGAGGGAGAGGAGGTGTCGGCAAGAAGAGCAGACGGGGTGGGCGAGGGCTGCCGACTGCCCTTACCAGACCCACGGTCCAAAGAGGTAGTCAGAGGGAGGTCAGATGCACAAGCCGGGTCGTCAACGAGGTCCATTAGATTTGTAAGTGTTTCCATAGAAAATTTTTATTGTTGTTTCGCGCCCGGGGCCGCGGGGAACCGATTACCCGGGGCCCAAGGGGACCAAGCGCACGCCGGCGGGGGATGGGTGCCTCGTCCCATGTAGGTACCCCCGTTTTCAAAAGGGCCCTTGCAGCGTCGAGAGTTCTCCCCCGCCGGCAGCAAAGACTAAGGCCCCCCAGGGTCCCAGGCCTGGGCACCCTACCAGCCAACTTAGTCCGGCCCCGGCCATGGGGGCGAGACCCCCAGCGACCAGCCCCGGCAGCCCACGGGGCGCGCGAAGTGAACAGAGAAAGCAGAAAAAACAGAGGGGGCAAGGAAGAGGGGAAAGAGGGGAAGACAGGAAAGAGGGGGCTGTAGGATAGCAGGGTATGCTAAAAGTCCACTTCGCAACCGGGCGGGGACCCGGCAGGGCCCCCAGCCGCGGCTGACCCCCCTCGCCACATGGAGGCAGGAGCCCGCGGGCGATCCACCCCAGAAAGACCGCCCGCGGGGAGGGGGAACTTTACATATACTCTGATACTTTATGCCTTCTGTTCATCTAAAATTATCTTTCAAAACCCCAAAGAACTTTGTCCTCTTAGTCTTTTGTATAAAAAGGTTCCCTTTTTACGAAGATAATCCATCCTTACTGTAACGCTCCCTCCTTTCATTAAAAATATCCCACAAATCTATGAATTCAACCCCCCTTTCCCTACACAGCATTTTTTCTTTATTCATTTGAAGCTAAAACTCTATTTGTATATTTAATGTTTACCCCACCCCGGGTCAAATGCCCACTACATAACACTTACTTTGCCTATTTTTAAAAGTTCGTCAGTTCTCTGTACCTATGTTTAACTACTATTGAATTTCCGTTCAACTTAAATCTCCCATCTTTATCTTGATTGTTAAATTATATTATTTATACTTGCATGAAGTATAATTTTACCTCTACTTCACACTGCCTCGGACTTCACTGCCTAATTGACTTTAGAAATATTACCTCCCGGAGTACATGTTCTTCAGGTTTTCCTTCTTATTGCAAAATTCATTGTCCTGATTCCTAATGATAGTCCCCCAATCATGGTAAATTCACTCTACTGCTTCATCTAAATTACGAAGTATCTGAAAGCTGTTATTAATTGCTACCACATAATTACTGACTTTCAACTTCGTGCCATTCGTCAGGCCTAACTTTATTTGGGCCTATGTTACTATCACTAACACTGGGCCTAGGCTCAACTTCACTTGGGTCTGCATTCCTGTCACTGGGCTGCATTCCTGTCACTAACACTATGGGTAGGCGTAGGCTCACTCTCGCTACAATATAATTAGTATTTCCCGTATTTGACGTTTCTAGCCTAACTGTTGCATTAATTTCATTAGCTACACTAGCAGTCATAGAGCCAGCTAATTAAGGCCTACTAGACACTCGACTAGCAGCTTTTTTAAACCTTGTCTTAAGCATGTCTCTAACCTCATCTAAACACTTACTGCAAAACCACAAAATATTTGGTGACATCATACCCATGTAACTTGGTCTGTAATTTTGATGCAGGCGGAGTGATACCAATTGTCACAACTCTGACATGCTACAGCCTTAGCTCCTTCCCTAACGGCCTTCTTATAAACTTTAGTCAGTTTAAAGTCGTCTTAAATACTATTTTTTAACTGTTAAAAGCTTTATGGTCTAAGTTAGGCTATCCCCTTTGATGGAATGAGCTAATGGGGGCCTAATCAGGCCATAAACTGTTTGCTCTGAATGAGCACCTAGTTTTCTCTAAATTAAGCTTAAAACTTGGGAACAGAGGTATTTATAATTTAATAATCCCAATAAGGTAAAATGGTGCCTTATTCCTGGTAACTATTCAATTACTTCATTCCATTTGCAGTCAGTTATTCAAGTCGTATGTTCATGCCACTGCATTTCATGCATGAAGACTGGGAAATGGTTACAATGAAAGAAACTTTCAAAACATGACAATTTTGAGTTACTTAGCTTTGTTTATTATAAAATGGTAAAAAGATTGTAATTTTGCAATGAATTAAATTTTCTGCTTTGTTTCAGGAGGGCGAATAAATGATGTATCAAACGAAAGAATTCCTCCAATAATCGCGGCAGCTACTTGTTTCCCTGAGGCCATCACCTTTCATTATAAAAATTTAACCGCTATCTCTTCTTTGGAGGCAGATGTACTTGCTAACTTGTTTATCCCAGGTAGGCCAAAGCCTGTCGGCGGAAGTAGCTGCTGCTTCAGGCACTTCTCTCCTGTTCTGTTTCTCCCAAATCTGGAAGATCTCGTTCACGTAATATATTTCCAATACAGTCTCTCAATCTCTTTTTTGGCCTCCCCACTTGCCTTCTCCCTTCAAGGTTCCATCTTTAACTCTTCTTAGCAGTTCTACAGGGTGTACATAAAGTCAGGATCTATTTTTGTGAAGCACTTGCAAATTATATGGAATTTTATCATAAAATGATAGTGGTAACATATATTAAATAATTAAGAGTAGGATTCGACGTGACGCCCATCAGTATCCCTGCACAGCTCAAATCGTTCCGCAGCATTTCTAAACACATTCTGGAGCATTTGCGGGGTTATGTTATCTTCAGCAGTTCGTGTACGTAAGTTTTCAAGACTCGTAATCTTCGTCTGATAGACGTGCGACTCGATAAAGCCCCATGCAAAGAAATCTAAAGGGGTTAAATCTGGTCATCTCGCGACACAAGGTCTGTTGCTTCCGCGTCCGATCCAGCGATTTGGAAAACGTCCATTTAGATAATCCTGAACAATTTTGGCATAGTGACAAGGAGCACCATCATGTTGATAGACGACGGTACTAACAATCCTATCCCCAATCAGCTGAGGTTCAAGGAATTGCTGCAACATGTCCAGATAAATAAGCCCTGTAACTGTAGCTTCAGCAAAGAAAAAAGGACCATAAACCTTAGATTTTGTTAAACCCATCCAAACATTAACTTTAGGCTCTCTCTCCCAATTTTGGACGAAATCATTCGGTCTTTCATCTGCCCAAATTCGACGTTATGGCGATTTACTTTTCCACACGTATGGAAAGTGGCTTCATCACTAAAGAGAATGTGTTCATTAAATTATCACTCCACATTTGTTCTACGAGATCAGCACACACAGCACTTCGTCGAGGGAAATCTTCTCATGTAAATCATGTAAAACCTGCAAATGATAGCTTTTCTTCTGCAAATTAACTTTCAGAATTTTGTGCACAGATGACGTCGGGAGGCCGATCTGTGTGATGCAGCACGAACGGACGTACGTGGCTCCTCAGTGATAATTCCGCGTACTGCATTCACGGTAAGATCTGACATACACGGTCGTCCTGATCTTGTTTCATCATTTACAGATCCCGTTCGTTTAAATTTGTTCACCAATTTTCGTATTGTCTTGTCTATTGGCCCGGGCTTATGAAATCTCCTTCTAAACTTCTCTCTGATGTCATTGTATTTCTTTCCCTCGATTCGCCAAATTACTATTGCCACACGCTCTTCTGTATTCATTCTAAGGGCTTCTGAAAAGAAAAATAGAAAAAAATAATTATTTCACAAAAATAGATCCTGACTTTATGTACACCTTGTATTATCGTCCATTCGCTCTGTATGACCAAGTCATCTCAATTGTGAATTTTTTGTTTTAGGGGTTTCACATTTATAAGCTCTCTAGTGTTTCGGACTCTGTTCCTTCTGGTTATTCCCAACATGGTTCTTAAAGGTCTCATTTCTGCCGCTTGTAACCGACTTTTGTCTCTTGTTAGGGTCCATCATTCTGAGCCATACGTAAGAATTTGCAACATTATAGTCTCAAGTTATCTTAGTCTTTAATGGAACATAGGAGTCTGGAGTCCCATAACACGGGTACAGGGTGCCTATGTGACTGAATTTTGATAGTCATTCAGTTCTATATCTCATGTTACCATCCTTTGTTGTTATCACGCTTGCGAGATATTTAAACTCGTCATTTGCATTTCTCAAATAATGGTCACCAATTTGTACGACAATTTACTCGGCTCTTCTACTCGCTCTCATAATTTCGGTCTTGCCAACATTTTATTTCCATTCCAGCTGCCTTGAAAGATCTATCCCATTCTTGTAATGATTCTTGAAATCCCTCCTGTCATCTGCCAGTTTGCTAGATCATCAGCATGGGCATTTGCCACGAGTTACAGTTCCTGCTTTCTTTGAGTTTTGCTACTACCTTTTCCATATATGCAATAAACAGGAGTGTAATTAATATACTGACCTGTTTAACTCGAATGTTTACCTGGAACAAATTATTCTTCTCATGATTCGTTCATACTGTACGTTACAAACACCAGGCGAGTACATACTTTCCAAGGCTTTGGTAATCTGCCATTGATATGTTTATTCATTAACCAAAGTCCAAACCCATAGTCTCTCTGAATGGAATCGAACGCTTTTCTTAATCTACAAATGCTATGTATCATATTCCCAAGATTTTTCAATGTTCTTGGAACAAATATTAGATCTGTTCCACGGTTTGGTCGGTAGCTGTACTTGTTCCTCTCGTAATTGAGCTTCTATGATGGAGCCTATCTTTCAATAATTATTTCACAATTTTTTTTGCAACATGGCTAATCAATGCTATGCCTCTATGATTCTTATACTGTCCTTTGTCTACCTTGTTTTTATAAATTGGTAAGATGGTGGTTTTGATCCATTCTTCAGGAATTTTTGCTTCTTCCCATATCCTTTTAAGTAAGCTGAGAACATACTCCTTCACTGCTATACTTGCACTTTTAATTAACTCAACCGGAATATCATCAGGGGCAGGAAATTTTCCAGATTTAAACCCTTTTTATTGCTTAAGTTCAGTCACTGTAATTCTTTGCTGATCTTAGTTTAAGTCTATTTTCTCGTTCTCTAAGCTTGGTTGTTGTTCAATTTCTACATTGAGAAGCTCTTTAAAATAGTTTTCCATCTCTCATTGTCATCTTTATTAATCAAAATCTCAGGTGAGTCTCATTAATTCCTTCCCCCCTTGTGTCCTTTCCCGTAAGACTTCGCTAGTTTATACAGAAATGAATTATTTCCTCTCGGATCTCCCTCTAACTTATTTCCTATATCCTTCCATATATCATCATTGGCCCATTTTACAATTCTTTGTTTCTCTTCTTGCTGTTACATATCCCATCCTCGTCTCTGGCGTTCTCTCTCTAAGTTCTCATCGTTTTTTGTATGACTTCTGTCTTAACCTTTTCATTCCACTATGGTGTGCGTCTTCCTAGTTCCTACCACCATGTACCCTAATATTTCTTCTGCTCTTGTATATAATGTATCGAAAGATATTCCGTGTTTCATCTACATAGTTTGTAGTTGACTCTTGTATCCTTGTAACATCATTTTCCACTTCTTTGTGCTGTGTACATAATTCAGGATTAGACCGTTGTTCTACTTTTAAGATCTTTACATTTGTATCTGCTAGCAGAAGTCTGTGATCAGAGTCCAGTGAGACTCTAGGAAAGATTTTTGACAACATGGAAAATTCTTGTCTGAGAAGATAAAATAATCGATCAAAGGTTTTTAGTCAAAGGTGCCAGTGTTTTGATTCCATCTGTATCTGGTATAGGCATAAGATTTTATTTGAAAAAAAAAAATTATAATTGCGAGGTTGTTCGTAGTACAGAAATCCAGCAGAATATATCAAATTTTTTTACTTTTCCAAATGGCCCTTACTCTGCCATTTTTGTAGTGAATGAAATTATTTGAGATGAAATTAAATTTTCTGCTTGGTTTCAGGAGGGCGAATAATTGGTCCAACAAATGAAAGAATCCCTCCCATAATCGGGACAGGTACTTGTTCCTCTGAGGACATCGCCTTACATTTTAAAAATTTAACTGCCATCTATTCCTTACTGGAAGAAGGAGCAGATGAATGATAAGGCTGGAGTAAGCATTTGTAAATTTTTCTCGATATTTTAAATACATATTTTTCCATCATGATTCTATTGATGTTTTAGTTTTGTATATTGTTACTGCTCTTAACGAAACCCAAATCGAACATTCATTTCTCTTACCTTCGATTTCCAGTGAGAATGACCCTCTACCAACCCTCTACACCATCGCCATTCACAAATTTTCGTCGAACTTTTTGAATTTACTTTTAGTGCAATCGGCTCCTGCCCAACTCATTTTTACTGAGGAAGCTTTCACTGCAGTGAAGAAGTACTACCGAAACGAAAGGTGAGGAGCGTAGAACTAGTTGCCTTGTGATGTGATTCTCGCAGAATATTCTCATCACTTTTTTCACTTCAGTAATCCTTGTAGTTCATAGGCTTATTTTTACATCCATCAATCGTATCTAAAAACCACTGATAACTAACATCTATTAGAAATATTTCTGAATGATGTCTTTACCGATAGTATTTTCCATCCAGGTTTGTAGACGCTAGGTTAGGGTGAATTTAAAGTTTTTACGAAAGTAATTTTTTATTACTGAAGTGTATTAAAAGTGAATCGTACTTCTAATTACTACCAGTTAAAATTTACTGGACTATTCTTGAATGAAATAGTTGCCTTCAGAAAGTATACCCAATACCCTAACTTTTCTCAACTTTATTTCTTATTTCTTAATGCCTTAAATTTTAAGACGCAACATTGCAATATTTTCTGCAACCAAAAGTTTTATTTTAGAGCTTAAAATTTTGGCAACATCAAGGAATGAAATCCATTCGGACTTCAGTCCCTCCCCTTTACAGAAATCCCTTTACTCTGACTACAGGTCGGAAACCTGAGGCTCCAAAGACCAAGTTCTGTGGCTCTTAAATCATACATATGTAGAGTACTTGACTAATGGGAGTTAAAATATGAAACCAAACCTGCATTAATAATAAAATACAGTATACTTTCAATTAATATTAATGCTAATGTTTTTCTCAATACAATACCAAGTTCCTGGTACTAATTTAATTATGCACGGTGATGCATAAATTTTCATAAATAGCAGAGTGCATTCTTAAGACGAAAGTAAACAAAAACGACCATATAAACATAGGTCGAGAAATCTTGGTTTCAAGCTAACACACGAAAGAAAAATAAAACTCGATTTTTTTACTACTACGCTAGTAAAAACTCGAACCCTATTCTCCAGCTTGAATGTGACGGCGTCAGCCGGCTTTTCACACCTTTTTCCCCTTAGGTTCTGCTTTCCTCCCCCTCACACATCGCTCCCTACTTTCTTTCCCCCCCTCACACATCGCTCCCTACTTTCTTTCCCCCCCTTACACATCGCTCCCTACTTTATTCTTTCCCCCCCTCACACATCGCTCCCTACTTTATTTCTTTCCCCCCCCTCACACATCGCTCCCTACTTTATTCTTCCCCACCCCACACACATCGCTCCCTACTTTATTCTTCCCCCCCCACACACATCGCTTCCTACTTTATTCTTTCCCCCCCCACACACACACATCGCTCCCTACTTTATTCTTCCCCCCCCCCACACACACATCGCTCCCTACTTTATTCTTTCCCCCCCCCCCCCACACACACACATCGCTCCTACTTTATTCTTTTCCCCCCCACACACACACATCGCTCCCTACTTTATTATTTTCCCCCCCCACACACACACACATCGCTCCCTACTTTATTCTTTTCAGTCAATCGTCCACTGACATTTTTAAGATCCCCAAAATCCTGTTTTATAATTTTTTTATTGAAATCAAAGATTAAAACCTTTCGCAAGTTTCCGTTTTAGCATTTTATGCTGTTACTTCCACTCCGCTCTTCATTACGAATCTCTAAAGCGACTATTCGTAGTTCAAAATTCTTACTCTCCTTAGAAAATACTCTCAAACCTCTCATAACAGCGAGTAGTTTATATGAAGTAGGGCGTTTTCCAGCGTAGACGGTACTTTCGTACCCTCTTCTGTATTGCTTCTGATATTTAACTCTCCTCGTCTCCCTCGCATGTTAAAACAGTTTTTCTTTATCTCCCCATCAAGCTTTACGTTTCTTCCCCACGACACTACTTATACTTCTTCGGATCGTTGTTCAAATGATCCAATGTGTGATAATTCTGGGAACCACATTGCCACAGCTGGGATTACTTTTTTCTCTATTCTCAAATGATCACCACCTTTGCCTCACTCAACACAGACTGAACCAGACTGAATTCCCCTTTCGACTTCATCCATCAACGACTTCCTTCCTCTTCTATCCCTCCGTCTGAAGACGACTGTACTGGACGCCACACGAGTACTTCCTCTACCTCTCGTACACTAGGGTGTATCATGCTCAGGTCGAATATTGAAAAACTTGGAATTTCAAGATTGGCAGTATATATTCCTATGTAAAATTGAATTTTAAGAGGAGTTCGTCTTCTGCAACTTTTGCAAAAAATCGCATTCAAGTATTCAAAATCGCACTTTTTTTGTCGAAAAATGGGATTTTGAGCCAATTTCAAAGACTTGGTAGCCTCAAATAACCTCCATATTGTTCACATACACCCTTAAGCATTTCTAGAGGCAGGCTTGGACCCATTTAAGATCAGCCAAAGTGGTTCATAACCCCTAAAATAACCAAAATCACCGAAAATGGTCCAAAACTAAAGAATTGTATGATTTTTAGTCTCCTATACACCACATTTCGCGGCTGTTCTCTTCATCAGGCAGAATCCTTTGTTCTTTCTTGGTCTTGCATTTTCTTTTTTTAGAAACGCCTCCACCAATTTTTATTTATTTTCGGCATCACTGAGTGTGATGACAGCTGCCCCCACCTTTCCGCAAGCTGCTGTGACGTTCAACCTTGTTTTGCAATTGCAATTCTTCTTTAATATTTGTATAAGTCCCCCCTCCACCCCTAGCTTGTAATATGCTGGTCAACTGAATGTTTTGAGATTTTTTCTTCTGAAAGCATCTTGATTTGTCAAGCAGGTCTTGTAGAGATCTAAAACATGTTCATAATGTCTTGCTTTGACTTGAAAACTGGCAACAATTCTGTGATCGATCGTAGCACGAACAAAACCATCTTTTCTCTCTTGCCCATACACTACATGAGCTGCAGCTGAAACTTCCTAGACTACCTTTTCACAGCTTTGAGTGTGAACTGAGAAGTTCTCAACTTCAAGTGGAGACCTGAGAAGCTCCTCAACTTCTCTTGACATCTTACAAGTGAAGAGTGGCTCATACAGTTTCTCCTTATCCCAATTAATTAGAGTAATTGGAGAAGTGGCATCAAAATTCAGTTTAGGGTTTCTGAGAGTTCTCAGACTCGTGTCTCCATACTCAGACTTACCTCTGATCTTCTTGATCATCTCAACCCCCTATGCCCTCTCCTCCTCATCCTTACTGCATAGGAGAGAGGCAATAAGGTTCTCACTGTGAGCATGATATGCTCCACGAACTATCACATGAGTGATTGTTCCTGATTCAGAGGTCTGGCTTCTCAGCGGTCACAATATGGTCAGGTCCATACCTCATATGGTGCTTCACCTTGATCTCAAAATATAGTTTGAAGTAGAAGTCCAAGCAGAACTTCAGCAGCACCTCCAGCTTCTTCAACACCTCCCCCTTCAGACCATGCTGCCTCGTCCACAGCATCAACAGAGCCTCACCTGTAGTCAGCCAGCGTGACTGATTCAGTGGGCCACACTTCAGACCAGCAACTTCCTTGTTCAAATCTCCTGTCTTGAGAGCTTTGATCAGTGGGTAGCAGTTCTTCTGGTCAGTGCTAAGGTTCTGTACAATGTCTTCTGGCAGTTCAATTATATATTATCTTCTGGCAGAGCCTTGAAGCTAAAGTTGACAGGTATGTCATTGATCAGTGTTGGAGTCCTCGAGGCCGGCCTCAATGCCGATTTTCCACGGCCTTGGCCTCGCTATGTAATGCCTTGGCCTCGGCCTCGGCCTTGGTCTCGACACCTTCTGGCCTCGAAAAATACGCCGAGGCCGGTCGAGGCCGCCCGTTTTGAATTAATTTTTATATTGGATATTTTTATTTCAATAAGAGTGGTGAGAACACCATCTTTCTCTCGCGATCAGACAGGTAGCTATAACTAAGTAATAAGTAATACAATGTCGTTTATGTTAGAATACAAATTTAATAAATTAATTTATAATACAAATAATTAATCAGTGGGGAATGGCGTATAGGAGCGATGGAGCGATCGCTCCCCCTTGCATGAAACGATAAATATTAATTTAACAGAAAAAATATTAATTTTAAGATATTAAAATAAATATTCTTAAAATATATTTTAAAAATTCATGTGACATGAAACTTATAGCATAGCGTCAAACAGCGTACCACTGTTTGAATACAAAATAATATTGCAGCCGGATGGAGCGATAAATTTTTTGCTCAAGTAAATATAAATTATATGTTACTGCTGTAATGAAAATATAAGTGGAACAATCGCGAATTTTTTTTATAATAAGTTTATTTTTGCTATAGTTACTTCAGTAATAATGATATAAGCCATTTATATGTATTTTATTGAAAATTATTACTTATTTGTAATTAACTAGAATTGTACGTCTGGCAGAGCCGCATATGTTGTTAATACACGTACTCTTGCAGTCGTGGGAGCGACAGTTGAATTCGCTCTAGCCTATTGTAAGTCCGTATTGTCGTACAGTGGTACATTATTTTATAATCAAATACTGACAAATAGTTTTGTTATTTGGAGTGTTATAATTATAATCATAACGTGAGTAATTTATTCAACAATTATTTTTATATTTTATTAAAATATTTTTTAATACAAATTTATGGCTTCCTTTGGCATACTGTATAAGTACCGTAAGGAATCACCATGTGATTGTTTATATACTAGAATTTTAAAAATTAATCGTACAGTAATAACTGACAACATTGATGCGTGCATAATGTCATTTACTGTCTTTTACAGTTTTACTATTGTCATTTACAGTACTGTGCCGATTCTCATCTCATCTGCGCTTCTAACTTAATAATGTCTGCAAATTCTCGAATCATCCAATTTGGATACTTCGAGCATGAGATATTTGAAGAAAATGGAAAGAAAAAACATAGAGCAAGGTGCAAGTTTTGTAAGGCAAAGTCTCCAAAACTTAGTGAGTTCTACGGTACCACTTCCAATTTTACAAGGCACCTGAAACGTGTGCACAAAGCAGAGTAAGTGCATGTACAAATTGCTATCAGTTTTGAAATCATTGGGTCTGCAATGCCTTAACAAAGTAGAGGTTGAGATTTTTGCTTATTTTGCTTGTTGTTGATATTTGCTTGTTTTGAACTTGAACTTACATTTATGTTCATTCTGCAGGTGGCAAGAATATGCTAAGGGAAAAACAACCATCAACGACAACTCGCAACAGAATCTCAATGCGTTTTTTTCTATGTCTAGTGATGGAGAACCAATGAAATACAAGCAAAATAATCAACGGCAGAGGCTGATCTCTGAGGAAGTAGTGAGGTTCATGGTAGGATGCAGCCTACCACTTTCCATTGTTGAGGACAAGCACTTCCGGAACCTTCTGCAAGTTTTGGATCCAAGGTAAATGAAATGTTTTTTTGCTCCCCTCTATCCTCAAGGGGCATGATTATGCCTTGCTGAACTCCATCTTACAGAGCAGCATAGGCTTGGTGCATTTATTTCATTTAAAAACTGTTAACGTTTGAATATTTTTTGTTGGAAATTTTAGGTATCAGCCCATGGCAAGGTCAACATTGACAAGTCAGACACTTCCCAAGTTGAGAGCTGAAGGAATCAAGAAGGTCATGGACTTGCTGTCCCACCATAGCAGTATCTCCTTGACGACTGACATATGGACTGATAGGACCATGCGCAGCTACTTGGGTGTAACAGCGCACATCATGGGCACAAACCCTAGAACTAGAAATTATGGGTTGTTGTCTGTTCTCCTGACCTGCCAGCGCTTCCATGGGAAGCACACAGGGGAAAGAATTGCACAAGCATTTGAAAGCATTCTGGAAGATTATAACATAGGAGCAAAGGTTGGTTAAGGCTGTCATTGTTAGGGTTTTAAACTGTCAATGATAAATAGAGATAAATGCACCAGCTATAGCATTAATTTTTTTTGCTATTTCAGGTAGAGTACATAGTCACGGACAATGCTGCAAACATGAAAAAAGCTTTCAAGGTTCAATTTCCAGTAGAGGGTAATGAAGAGACAGCTTTTGAGGAGGACCAGGAAGTGGAAGATGAGACACTTTGGGAGGAGCTGGACGAAGAAGATGAAGCTCATGTTGACGCTGCATTGAGAACAAGCTCAAGGCAGCGGATATCTTGCTTCGCCCACACACTTCAACTTGTGGTTCGTGACGGGTTAGCAGACATGAAGTGTGTCAGCCGAGCGATCGCCAAAGTTACGAAGATCTCCACTCTCTTACACAAGAGTTCTGTTTTCAAAGAAAGGTGAGTAACGGTTTCAGAGCTGCCAACTACTATGGATTTTCCATATTTTGTTTGGTAAGGTTGGCAGCTCTGCCTTTTCAATTGTCTGGTGTGAGTGTGAATGGAAGACATTAAAATGCCTTTCTTATTTCTAGGTTTGAAGAAAAATTTGGAGATGGCCGAACCATACCTGCAGCAGTGGCTACTCGCTGGAACTCAGTATACCACCAGCTTCGGTCACTGCTGGGGATGGAAGGAATGGACCTCAAGAAATTGGCTGAGGTGTGCGATACCCAAGAGTTTGCTCATGCTCTTCTGATTCGTCACGAGTGGGGGCAGTTAACTGAGCTGTGCAAAATTCTGGAGCCATTCGCCGAAGCCACCAACTTGACTCAGGGTAAGAGTTTTAGTGGCGCAAACATCCCCTGAACAATCAATCAAATTTACAATGTATAAATAACTTTGTCATTTGATTGGTGGTAATTAGTTCAAAATCGTTCATCAATGTAAATTTTGTTTTTGTTTTACAGGGGATCAGAGTGCCACAATAAGTCAAGTAGTTCCTGTTGTCCTTGATATAAACAGCCATCTCCGCAAGTGGACTGATAATGCAAGGTTTTGTAAAACCCTGGTCACAGCTCTACACACTTCTTTGAAAAAACGTTTCAGAGGGGTGTTTATCAACTGTGGCATGGACACCGATCCAGGCAGTAGAAGCCATCAAGAGCCATTTATTGAAAAACTTTATCTTGTGGCTGCTGTCCTGGATCCACAGTACATGTTGCACTGGGTTGATGCAGACGTGGTGTCACTGGTGTGCGAAGAAGGTCCGGAGAATGCCCACGAAATTCTGAAGAATACTCTAAAAGGTATGTTGAGTTTATGATCAAGAGTGAAAGAGCAAGGGTTGAGAACAGGATCCAAAAAAATAGTTCAGAACTTGTACAAATGTACAATAATTTGAATAAACTTGCAAATTTAATTTTTCTGGACTGATTTCCTTTGCTTTATATTACAGAGATCGTCATAACAGAAGCGGAAAGGTTCTCATCGAATGACGGCGAAGAAGCTGGAGCCCTCTTTTACCACACCTGCAGCGAAGATGATGAAAGCCCTGCAAAAGTGCCCCGTTTGTTGGCCAAATATAAAAGTATAAGGAGTCGCACAAGGTCAAGGAGTCGGGAAAAGGACTGTGTGCGAGTACAGCTTGAGAAATATCTGAGAGATGAAGAGCGGCATGGGATGGATGCAGTGACATTTTGGAAGGAGAAAAGTGAGGGAAACCTCAAGTACCCTTCACTGTATACCCTTTCAAAAAATATTTTGTGTGTGCCAGCCAGCAGTGCTCCGGTGGAGCGTATTTTTAGCCGAGGAGGGATAATAATGCGACCACATCGGGCGAGGCTGTCTCCTCAGATGTTGGAGACTCTTATGTTTTTAAAATGTAATGAGCATATTCTTTGAAAAATAAATGTTAGAGTCATGTGTTTGTGTCAAGTCAATTTCGCAACCAAAAAAGTTGCTGCACAACTGCCTGCTTCTGTTTTACATGCGTGTGTGTAATAACTGGCCTCGGCCTCGGCCTCGGACACTGTGGCCTCGACCTTGGGCCGGCCTCGGACACTGCGGCCTCGGCCTTGGTCTCGGCCTCGGAGGTCGTGGCCTTGACTACAACACTGTCATTGATCTTCAAAAGTTTTCCTATTGGGCCACTGAACCCAGACTTGTGCGTGTAGGGACCATCAAGCTTGATGATTATGTGCCTGAGGCTTTCATTAATATGCAACTGGCATATCAGCCAGTGACACTTGTGACCTAGTAGTCCCTCCAAGTGAGTGATGGCTCCTCCATCAGGTCCTGTGTTTGTGTTGGAATCACCACCAAGGACCACAATAGTATCTTTAGCACCATGAGCACTAATCCGCTCAGAGCCTGAGCTATCTTCAGTGCAGGTTTTTCGTTTCCTTCAGGTTCTTCTGGTGTACAATGGAAGAGATACTTCCCCTCAGGTTCCTAGGTAACACTATAGTGCTCTTCAGTTGTAATATCAGGATGGAAGCGGCCAGTTTCTTCATTGTACCTCATGATCTTTGTCTTCTTATCTTGTTTTCCATCAAAGAAAATTTCCTTGATCTCCTCTCCCTCTGTCCTTTTCTCGAGGGCCTCCACCGAGACGCCTATTACAGACTCCTTGTGAAAAATGTTCTGTATGAATTGGTCCCCAATTAACCCACCCCTAATATCTCCAGTCTAACTATAGAGTAGATTAAGTCTATCCTTGTAGGGGTCAGCCTAGAGATTCCGGAAATGGTCCAGAGCGGGCAGATAAATTGAGGTCCACAGTAGGATTCCTCAACAAATTAGGTTAGGGCAATCTACCTTCACCTTTGTTAAGCTATGAGTTGATGCTAGGTCTTAGGCCACAATGTAGGCCTAATTTGTCTGACCCAGCTTAATTTAATGCGTTTACTTCTAACTGGGTTAAAAACACAATTAATCACTTACTGCTAGTTTAGAGTCCCTTTTCCCCTTTTGTTTAATTGTTGAGAGCGTACTTGCTGGTGGGGATTTTTTTTCGTTGTTTGTTCTTCTCCCTTCTCTCGTTCCGTCTTGTCGCTCCGTTCCTCGTTTTCGTTATCCCTTGTCCTCCTTTTCGCGGGGCTTTTTCCACCAGCGTCGTCTTGGTTTTTTCTTCGGTTGGTTGATCGGTAATGTATATCTATTACCGAGCACGCTCTTGTCACACAGTATATAAATACTAGTGTGGAGAATAACTCTGGTGAGCAACCAATTGGTTTCATCTACACAGTTATTGACATAAAAGGAATTTAATAATTGTTAGATTAACTACCTACCTACTTAGTGAACCATTTTCGTTACCTCCCAACTACACACATCAGTTTTCCATACTCCTTGCCCCTCCACATCTTCATCCTGTCAACAGCTAGATATGCCTTATCAGCAGATAAATGGCCAGCTTTGATGAGATCTTGCAAGAAACCAGTTGCAGTGGCTGCTGCAGGAGTGTTTGCCACCTTGAACCTGACTACAGCCGCAGCAGTACTTGAGATATCCATGTAGTTCCTCCTGGCAGAGGTGGAGACTTTGCCAGTGTTGACACTAGAGCTTGTGCCTGGTGCAGTACTAGAAAAATCTGTCAGCAGTAGGAACTGCTCTGCCTGGAGACTCTTGTAAAGAAGTCACCTCATTTTCATCACCACCATCATCAGTTCTAAGCAGTAGCTCCTTTTCTTCCTCTTCTGTTTCTCTTCTCGGCTGCCTTCTGTTCTTCCTCATTCCTCTTAGCAGCCTTCACCTGCTTCACTGTTTCTTTCACATCAACAGATGCCATCCAGAAGCCAGAAACTTCTGATGTTTTGATCCTCTGGTAATGGAGCCGCTCTAGCTTTGGAATCTTCTGAGGCAGAGGACAGTCACAGGTGACATGAACTCTAGCAACACAGCCAGAGAAGCCAGATGCTTCAGTTCCACAGTGTGATATCATGTCTGCAGGTTATGTCAAACAATGTATCAAGTTCAGATATTCTCTTCTCTCTCTCTTTGCAGCCTTCACTTTGCAATTCACTAAGTCAATCATTTCATTCCACCTGACAAGAATCTTCCTGGCAGTGGATCTCTCTTCAGTGATCACAGGAGGAGTGAACTTGGCATTGCTTTTGCGCCACTGTGCCAGTACCAGTGATGCCAAGTCCTTAGCCAAATCTTGCAGATGGTACTGAGCTCTCTTCTTATCCAGAAGCAGCTTCTCTTCCTGGAGGAGGATTCCTCTCTGAAACACAGCTCTCCAGGTTGGAACTTCTGTGGGAAATAACTGCTTGCCTGGACCCACCAGATCACTTGGCTTTGAACCAGAACTTTTTCTGGTCTTTCGTCCTTGCTTAGCCATGGTGGCTAAACAATCTTCACCAAGTTTTGTGTCTGAAACATAGAAAATTACCACAATGAAACTCTAGTAGCCTATAACAGCTGTTAACAATGATTTTGTTTGGTAAGAAACCGGTCTGTTACATTTGTACTACAGTGTATGTCCTGCACAGCTGTTCTATACATAACCAGAAAACGAAAAAGTGAATTTGAACACTTAAACTTGATTTTTAGCAAAAGTTCAAGAAAACAAACCCCTCCTAAAATTTAATTTTAGTAGGAATACATACTGCCAATCTTGAAATTCGTGCTTCACTGAGCATGATACACCCTATCGTACACCACCACCCAACGCTCGCTTTGTGAGGGGGTAAGACCGAGACCTTGACAAGGGGAGGTGCTGATTTAACAGCACACTTCAAAATGTAGCGAGAAATACTGCTACCGGATCTTAAAAAAAGCCTACAATATTTCTTTGCCTTGCAGGTTTCGTATAAGCATCGTGAAAAAAGACTTTATTTACATATTACTTCAGTGGTTAATCTGTGTGGACAAATTTCTCCCTCAACTTCCGTGGAATGCTTTAGAACTTCTGACTGCCATTATATCAGAGGAAGTGGAGGATGAGAATGGGGACGAAAAAAGTCTTCTACAGTTACTCTTTGGTCTAAATGTTCGTGAATTTCCCGAAGTATCGTCTAAAAATAAACCTGTTTCCTTTGAACAAATGCTCACAGATACATTGAAGAAGTCCATGAGTAAGTACCCAAGTTTTGTCTTGCTTAATGCCACATATACTTCAATATATATTTAAGCAATAAATAGTGTATCGACGATTTTAATTTCATCAAATGAAGGTTTACTTAAAATTTTATGGTTGAACCAGGTAGATGCGCTATTGCATCAAGTAAATACTTAAAACAGTAAAATATTAAACTGCATCCGTCAATTAATATACCTTTCGACAAATATTTAGTGTACAGACGGTTATCCTTCTTTTCAAGGCGAGATTAAATGTTCATGAATGTTCACCAAGAGAAATGAAACTCGTAAAATATAATGAAGTGAAGAAACTATTAATAATGAACTTTTTACATCTTGCTTTAATTTACCATAAACTTTTAAGGTACTTGTTTTGTATATACATATATTCTTTCTTCAGGTACTCCTAAATCGCTGGGATATCTTGCGGTCTTCCGTATTCGTAGAGCTCTGTGGGAGAATAACAATAGTAGTCTTCTCAGCCAATGAGTTGATGATCTTTGCAATAATTTAGGCCTTCCTTCTGCCATCAGAAACATGCTAAAACTCGAATGTATTCGATACGAGTTAAATGATGATAGTTTTTAATGAATATAAGTATAGTATAGTATATTGGAGGTAAATTTTTCATCCAGTATTTGTTTTGCATAATTGACTGCATCATCATCTGAAATATAATTGACCAAAGTTTTCAAAGCCGTCGAAAGCTTCTTATTTGTCATGTGTATATGTAAATTTTGGTTTTAATAAACTACAGTATTTTATTTTGCATCCTCCTAAAAACGCATAAAACAATTTTTACAAGTCATACCTGCGTTCTCGCATATTTTGAGTTCATCTTGAAACTACCCAAAGAACATAACCACATTCTTAGTGGTAGGAAGCACCGTCTTATTGAAGAATGTGCTATCTGAAAGATTTGATCATAGTCACCTTGCCAGTATGTTTTAAATGTGTGGTAGTTCTTGAAGTATTCCCAACCAATTGGATCGGTAGAGGTGGACCAATCACTTGGCCACCTCTTTCACCTAAATTGTCCCCATGGGACTACTTTTAAGGGGCTACGTTAAGTGGTGGTTACCCATCAAAACCACATTCTCTGGATGACCAGGACAAGGTATAAATGCAGTTGGTGAAAACACTCCTCAACAACTGGAGGATGTTTTCAAATGGTTGCAAAATTGGATTGAACGATGTATCGTGAAAGATGGCGGTTATATTCAGGCTTAGAAGTTTTTAATGTGTTAAACTTCAATAATTATGCTTTTGCGTTTTCTTCTATGAAGTGTGCGCGAGAACTTGTTAAATTTCAAAGCTGCGGAAGAACTTTGTAACCACATTTATATATAAATGTATGCACCCTAAAACCTCAAAATTCCTCTTAAATTTTCGTCGGTGGTCATTGAGGTTACATAACTCCTACATGTGATGTCTCTCATTTTTCAAGCTTTTAATCACCCTCGCGTTAAGGTATGGAAGAGTTCCACTAAAATGTCGAGAAAATGCGCTTTTTTACCGTTATAACTAAATTTTCGAATTTCACTCGCGTTGGGATTTTAATTAGAAAAAGCTAAATTAGGGTTTCCTAATCTGCAGTCACGGACGTTTTTCTAACCCTGGTGACTTCCGCAGACCCCCATCCTTTTCCATGGCGTTAATTTGCTTTGCTTTCTAATACAAAGAAAAAATACAAATTGCGAAAATTAGTGTATTATTGTCACAATGAAATTTTTCAGTGAAAACTGAAGAGCATATAAATAGATCTCTTGTCAAAAATGTTTTTTTTTTTGTGTGGTAATATTTGGAATTCTGTTTGTAGATAACACCGCGACCAAGTTTGGAAAACCTTAGTCTAAATCAAATTATTGCTGCTACTTATCTAATCTAACTTAGAGTAACTTAAATTGAACTCGAGAAAATATCTAAAATAAAGTAGCTACTTTCCGTGTCGGTGGAGAGTAATGCAAAAGATAGCACCCAATAGGAGCGAACGTAACTTTCTGTATATACAGTATAATATGTATACAAAGAACATCAAACGGGAACAGACCGGCTGGTCCCTATGAGGCTGGCTGTTTAAGAAGGAAAGTTAAAAGCAGGAAATTCTTTACAAATACAATTCGAATGTAATTTTTGGAAATAATTTGTGTGTGTGTGTGTGTGTGTGTGTGTGTGAAACTCTTGGTCTTGTAGAAAATCCTTTATTTTGTGTAGATCATATCGTGTGTGTGTGTGTGTATTTTGTGTAGATCATATGAAGTGTATATATATTTTGTGTGTGTGTGTATGAATGTGAAACTCTTGGTCTTGTAGAAAATCCTTCATTATATCAGGTCATCCCATAAGTAATGTTTTTTACGATAGATTAAGTTTAAACTAGTTCTACTCGGTTTAAGCATAAATTTTCCGAAGGTTATATCTAAGAGGAGATCTATCGTGTTTCGCTACATACTTTACAGACCTTGACCAGTGAAGACGTGTGTTTTGCTTTGTGAACCGCTCATAAACATGGCGGTATCAGAAGAGCATAAAATGCTTTACGAGTTCAAAAAAGGGAATAGTGCTACGGAAGCAACGCGAAACATTCAGGACGTTTATGGCAACGATATTCTGCATGTGAAGAAATGTCAAAGATGGTTTCAAAAGTTTAGGAATGGTGACTGATGTTTGACAGATGCAGCACGCTCTGGACGCCCTGCTGAGTTTGATGATGACTTGCTGTTAGCCGCACTTGAAAACTGTTCAACAACTGTCGAAGAATTGGCCCAGAAACTCAATTCATCCCCGTCCACCATCCATCTACATTTGCAACAACTCGGGAAAGTGTCTAAGTCAGGAAAATGGGTGCCACATGAATTGTCAGTCGACAATCTGAGGGTGCGGGTAAACATTAGCACAGCTCTTCATTCCCGTGAACTCCAAGATCCGTTTTTGCACCGTTTAGTGACTGGTGATGAAAAGTGGATACTGTACCAGAATGTTAAGCGCCGTCGACAGTGGGTTTGTGCCGGAGAACCAGCGACACCACAGCCAAAACCAAATCTTCACACTCGGGAGGTGGTGTTTGGTGGGATAAAGGTAGTGTAATATACAGGGTGTCCCAGAATTAACTATCTATTTCAATGAAATCGGACAAATTTTTTTAAAACACTTTTATTTATGTTTATCATGTTTAATATGTGTTAAAAATGTATAAATTTCTAAATTTTTTTCATAATTTTATTTTCATAATTTTTTCAGTTTTTCATAGTTTTATTTTCATTCTCTTTCAGAACCCTATTAATAATGAATGCACAAGAACGCATCTTTGTTGTAACATCCCGTATCAAAGCCTTTTTCATCAGTGTCGAACGCAAGATTCTATGAACTGTTGTCTTGGATATGTTGAGTCTTCGACCGGCCTCCCTAACCGAAGTTGTTGGTTCATCCTCAAACAATTGTCGTACCTGTTCGGTACTGTTACGTGCTGTCCTTGGGCGTCCTCTTCCCACCTCGTCGTGTACGGATCCAGTTCTTTTAAATTTGTTCACAAGTTCACGAATCGCTTTGTCTGTAGGACCGGTTCTGTGGAATCTTCTTGTAAATTTTTCTCCGATTTCATTACATTGCATTCCTTTGATACGGGATGTTACAACAAAGATGCGTTCTTGTGTATTCATTATTAATAGGGTTCTGAAAGAGAATGAAAATAAAACTATGAAAAACTATGAAAAAATTATGAAAATAAAATTATGAAAAAAATTTAGAAATTTATACATTTTTAACACATATTAAACATGATAAACATAAATAAAAGTGTGTTTTTAAAAAATTTGTCCGATTTCATTGAAATAGATAGTTAATTCTGGGACACCCTGTACTTTGAAACCTTATCTCACAACCAAACAATCACCGCTCAAGTCTACTGTCAACAACTGGACCGATTGAACACTGCACTAAAAGAAAAGAGACCGCCTTTGGTTAATCGGAAAGGAATCTTGTTCCACCACGACAACGCACGTCCTCATACCACTCGGATCACTTCTGCAAAAATTGAGGAGCTTGGGTGGGAAAAACTTCCACATCCTCCATATTCTCCAGACCTTGCGCCTTCAGATTATCATCTCTTCAGGAGTCTGCAAAACTATGTTGACGAGAAACACTATACTTCTTTAGATGACCTGCACACCAGTCTTTGTACGTTTTTTGCCTCAAAACCGCCTGAATTTTATAAACATGGCATTGAAAAGCTTGTAGGACGTTGGCAGTGTGTCATTGATTCCGATGGAAAATATATACTACTATAAAAAGTTTAAGTTTTTTTTGTCCTTCAAATTCCGATGTTAAAAACGACATTACTTATGGGATGACCTGATACTTTATATTTGACAAAGTAGATCATATCAGATCAGACCACCTCTGTTCTCTTTGTCATGATTTCTATGATACGAAAGTAGAACAAGAAGTCAGGGTATAGTTAAACACCCTGTTCAACGTTACCCTTTCAATTCGTAGAGGTGACTCCAGAAACAAGACCTAAATAAAATGTCGACCCTTCGAGAAAATAAGAATATTACTAACTGACTGACTACCATCGAATTCTGGTAATATCTGTGGATGATGTGGACGTATCAGTGCTTCTCAAACGGTATTATGAGGTACAAACGTCTTTGATTGAAATGAAACTCCAACATATGATGTCAAATAAGAAAAATGCGGTTTTGCTCGAGCAATTTCGATCAGAGTTACTCGTAGATGCGTCGAAAGAGACGCTTCCCCAGCGAAGCCCAGTTATTCGAAAGTTGTTCAATATGTCAGGACCCCAGCAAGGAGCGCGTCAGGCAGGGAGGGAAACTAAATCCTCCCCTCACAAGTAGTGAAAATCCATCCTGCTGGGAAAACGGTCAACCTCCCCCCTCCTCAAGAAAGGACTTCCGCTCCTGATTTCAAGACTGATCGACGGGTGGCGAGTGTCAACACTTTCGACAACATTAATATTAGTAACGGACTGTTCATTGCCAAGAGACGAGGCATCACTGTCCTCTCCTTTGCCTTTTGCTGCAGTAGGGAGGCGTTCGAGTACTCAAACGCCTCGCTCAACATTGTTCCTTTCCCTCCCACCGAAGGAGGAAGGAGGGGCACACTGTTAACAAACCCTCATCAAGCCACAGAGTAGGGGAGGCGGCCTCCCATTCCACAAGGTCGTGCCACTCAGCCCGAAGTCAGGCGGACTCTGCCTCTCCCTCAGGGAGATCGAGGAAGGAGAAGGGGTGGGTTACAATCAACAGACTCACTTCATGAAGGGCTCCTCAACCCTTTCTCGCAGCCAGGCCCCCGGTGAGAAACCTTAGCCTCTTTTTTTTTCTCGAATTCAACTCTCGAATGAGGAAAGCGATATTCGTCACATGGTGGAAGAAGTTTGTGGTGAATACAATGTCTTGTTAGTTAATAAACTAAACACCAAATCTCCATATTATAAATCATTTAAAGTAGTAATTAGTGTAAACTTTCAATTCAACCAATACAATATGAGTCAGTGGCACTGGCCAGACAATAATAAAAATAAAAATAAAAATAATACAAAATAAATAATAATAAATAAATAAAAATAAAAATAAATAATAAAAAATAAATAATAATAAATAAATAATAATAAAAAATAAATAATATATAAATAATAATAAATAAATAATAATAATAATTGGCGTCCTAACTGTAAACTCTGAAATTTGTACTATTTATATAATAATAATAATAATACATTTTCTATCATTCATGGCGGCTAACTTGTTCAAAATAGTCTCGTATAACGTACGGTCAGTGCAGATTTGATACTCCTGCAAGAGCACTGATTACTTAAGCAAGAGCTAAAATTTCTCTCCACCATCCATGATGACTTTATGTATCATACGTCCTCAATAGTAGACTTACCAAATGAGTTGATGTACGGTAGGCCCTTTGGTGGTGGTGCTTTCTTAATATGAAAAAAATTGTCAAAACAACATTTTTAACAAGTGATAATGTAAGGTTCTTAGGCATTGAATTACAAGTGAACAGTGATTGCATATTAATTGCAAACTGTTATTTACCATACAACAATGGTAGTAATCTAGAAGAATACATTGATTTGCTGTACAAAATGAAGTCGCCATCAGATAATCCCAAATATTCTCACTATAATAATGGGGGACTTTAATGCGCATGTGAACTCGGAATTTTTTTGTGGAATTGGGTAACCTGTGCGAGTCTGCTAAATTAAGTATAAGTGATGTAGATGATTAGGTGTAACTAGCGGTAATTTCATATACGTTAGTGATATGAGTGGTATCACCAGGTTGATTGATCATTCTCACTAGTAATAATCTAAAGGATCGAATTGTTAGAGTTCATATTCTGTATGATTTCCTTCTTGCTGATCATAGATCGTTAGAATTATTAATTAATTTTACCAACTTATGTGTAACACGACATAACAAGAACTCAATAGGTAAGAATAATTGAGTCGATTGATCTAATGTTAACCCTTTCTGTCCCAAATTATTGTTTTGAGCTAAAAAAAAATTTAACACTAAAAAATGTTAAAAATAGGTATGGAAACATAAACGAAACTGTTTAGAAATGTATTTAATTAATTACACTACAAATTATATGATGATTCCATTAACACTATTAAGTAATAAGAGACAACAACATAACTTTGAATGAAACAAATAAAAGCTTAGGCCAATGTCCAAAAAACTACCAGATATTGCTATACACTTAATTGTTATATTCAAATGCCATAAGGCATCATTGAAGCTAATCCGAGGAAATTACACATACTTTTTGTTATTGATACCATATAGAATCGCTGGAACAGAAAGGGTTAATATGCAACAGAGAATAGAATATAAAGACAGAACAGGTCACCTCTTTAATAATTTAGAAATTTTGCATCTTGCCTGTAGTAATCCTTGCTCAAATGATTCTCACTGTAAACTCATAGACAGGTATTGTAATAATTTAGTATCCCTATTAAGAGAAACAGGAAGACCCCTATTAAATCTTACGACTATCATACTAAGGTTATTCCTGGATGGAATAATTTTATTGCCAACCTGAAAAGGGAATCGAAAGACGCCTACGATTTGTGGTGCTTTCATGGTAGACCCAGATTAGGACCAGTATACAGGAATATGTGTCGAAGTAGGGGTCAGTATAAGGCAGCCATAAGGTGATGTAAACAGGAAGATTCTATTCGAGCATCAAAAGCCTGTGAAGCTCACTTAAATAATGATAAATTTTGAAAATTCGTTAAGAATAAAACGGGTGTCAAAAATGCCCTCCTCTCCCCGACAATCGATGGAGTGTCGGGGGAGAATGAAATTGCAAGGCTGTGGAAAGACTAATACTCAAACATTCTTAATAGTGTCGGTAGGGCTGATCTTAAGGTTGCAGCTGCAGCGAAACGCCTGTGGAAGGGACAAGGGAAAATACTTTGATATCAGTTCCGGAAATAAAGGTTAATTAAAGAGTTAAAGACTGCTTCGGCGTCATGGGTAGATGACCTATCGAATGAGCACTTAAAATATACCAATGACGTGGTGTGTCTGTATATATCATTGTTCTTCTCAGCCATGCTTGCTCATAGCCATTGTATATCTATGAAGATTTCATGAGGGTATATATCTTACCCCTGGTCAAAAATAAGTATGGGAACATTCTATCCAGCAATAATTACAGGCCTATTACTGTCGCCTCCTACTTCTCGAAAATACTAGAGAAATTCTTGTTATACCGATTAAATGATTACTATGGACATCTAATCAGTTTGGTTTTAAAAGGTCCCACTCAACTGATCTATGTATCTATATATTGAAGGAAATTATATTTAAATACACTGACAGTAATTCAACTATTTATAGCTGTTTCCTAGTTATAAGTAAGGCATATGATAGAGTGAACCACAATATTTTATTTAAAAAACTAAAAGACAGGGAAGTTCCCATGTACATATTACATTTATTGAAATTTTGGTATTCTCACCAATCTTTTGCCGTTAGGTGGGGCAATGTATCATACTAACCGAATGTTTTGGTTCCTCTTGCAGGGTGAGGCAATGCTCCTTGCTCTCTCATCTGCTGTTTAAGGTGTACACTGACGGATTAATTGCCTCACTTAATGAGGCAACAGTTGGATATTGTATAGATAACACCATGCGCAGATGACTATAAGGACTATATTACTATAAGAAGCTTCCGGTTCTGTACAAGTGAAGCTAAAGACACTCTCTTTCGAACTTCCTGCAGTAAGATATACAGACAGCAACTCTGGGTGAATTATAAAAATGGCTCTGGCAGAACCCTAAATTTGCTGTGCAACAGATCTTTTAGAATCCTACATAAATCACCCCCTCCCCAGAGATGATCAGGTTCGCAAATGTTTGCTACCCGGAATGTCCTAAGCTTCCAGGAGGTAACAAGATGTGCTCAATACAGTCTAAAAGTAGGCTAATGAAAAAAAATTTAAAAATCAACCAACCCAATTATCCAAGCTATTCATCAGTCCTGCCGTATGTCTTCTAAGTTATGGAATTCATGGTATGAAAATGTCTGTCTGTAGCTCCACTTAACTTCGACATTGCTGCATTATTTCTCATTAAGTGTATATATTTTTATCCTTAGTATATGAATTGTCATTATATTCTATTGTCAGTTCGTATTATTAATATTTGTAATATGGATTATGGTCTGCCAATAAACTTTTTTATTTTCACATATTTTCAAATATATATATATATATATATATATATATATATATATATATATATAATTTAGTGGTGGAACGGATATCCGCATCCGCATCATTTTTAACATCCGCATCCGCATTTCTGACTGCGGATGTTATGCAGATATTAACTCTAATTAATTATGCAATTTACAATTAAATTACCTTATAACGTAGCTTATAAGGCCCAGTCATGCACATTTCATGTAAAGTATAAATTATTAATGAACAAACAGATATATAAACCTCAAAATATAAAGACCTGGTAAGAGAAAATTTAATGAAACTTGTTTCATTGAATTTTCTGTGGCTGAAATTCTTGAGAAAGTTATTATTTTTATCATAATGAAAACATTAATGTTAATTTTAATTCTTATGCATTGCCTGCCATAATAGTAATATCACGAAATTTCAAAAATTATGTCATATATTCATAATTCTATATTATATTGATAGATTAACTAAATATCCGCATCCGCGGATATTGAAATTAAAGATCCGCATCCGCAGATGTTGAAAAACTGACATCCGGTCCACCACTAAATTATATATATATATATATATATATATATATATATATATATATATATATATATATTGTGTGTGTGTGTGTGTGTGTGTGTGTCATATGAATATATATGTGTGTGTGTGTGTGTCATATGAATATATATATGTGTGTGTGTGTGTGTATATATATATATATATACGTGTGTGTGTATGTATATTATATATACAGTATATGAATATATGTGTGTATATATATATATATTATATATATATATTATAATATATATATATATATATAAAATGTTATATCTTATAATGTTTCAGACTAACAAAGACCCTAGGATGCACTCATGGCTGGTCTGCCTAACTGTGTTCGTAATTGTGTATTGTGCGTGTCCTCCGTGGTGGTGGAGGGGACCTACAATTTTACGTGGGTTCCGAACCACAAAGCCTTAATTTTATTACCTTAAACTATACCCAATCTACCAACATATGTGTCTAATCGATTTTTAAACATGTTTATAGACGTGCTACTCATTACTTCTACCGGCAAACTATTCCAGCTATTTACTATTCTATGCGTAAAAAAGTTTTTGGCAACTGCTGTCTCGAACCTTCTACTTGTCAACTTACACCCGTTATTTCTAGTCCTATTATATTGAAATTTTTAAAACCTTGGTTAGATCACCCCTTAGCCTTCTAGTCTCGAGTGTAGTCAATTTTAACTCTTTAAGCCTATCCTCGTACGACTTTGACCTAAGCGACGGAATCATCTTAGTTGCTCGTCTTTGAACTCTTTCGATTTTGTCTATATCTTTGCGCATATGCGGATTCCAAAATTGGATCGCGTACTCCAAATGGGGTCTAACTAATGATTTATAAAGAGGAACTATAATATCGCGCGATTTGTACTCAAAATTCCGAGCTATAAAACCTAACACTTTGTTCGCTTTATTGACCGCTGCTGTACTTTGTTTCGCTACTTTTAAATCACCAGTGACTATAACTCCTAAATCTTTTTCCTGCTCTACGCTTGTTAACTCTTTCCCTGACATACTATACGCAAAATTACCGTTACGCGAACCTATATGTAAAATTTTGCACTTATCGACGTTAAATCTCATTTGCCATGTGACTGACCAATCAACGATTTTATTCAGATCATTCTGGATTTTACCTCTATCTTCGTCATTAATCGCCCTACCACCCAGCTTCGTGTCATCCGCAAACTTTGAAACTGTACTGACTAGGCCGACATCTAAATCGTTAATATATATAAGAAAAAGCAAGGGGCCCAATACAGAACCCTGAGGAACGCCACTCGCTACATTAGCCCAACACGACTCCGCTCCATCAACGACCACCCTCTGTTTCCTACCTCGCAACCACTCTTCTATCCAATTTATTACTACACCCCTGATTCCATGAGCCTTAGTTTTCTCAATGAGTCTTTTGTGCGGTACGGTGTCAAACGCTTTTTGAAAATCTAAATACACTACATCAACCGCCCGATGACTATCGTAAACGTCAACCACGCTTTGAAAAAATTCTAAAAGATTAGTTAAGCAAGATTTGTTTCGCCTAAAACCGTGCTGCGTATTTCTAACTAAGTTATGCAATTCTAAGTGTTCGACTATACGATCCCTAATTATTGATTCCAGTAGCTTACCTACAACAGACGTTAAACTGATTGGCCTATAATTTCCCGCCGCACCTTTATCGCCTTTCTTAAAGATAGGTGTTACGTTTGCTAACTTGAAATTATCTGGTACGCACCCCTCAGAAATAGACGCATTAAAAATCTTTGTTAGCGGCACAACAATGCTATCTTTTAATTCTTTTAGTTGTATGGGATATATGGAATCCGGCCCCGGTGATTTACGCGTTTTCATTTTATCAATATAGCGCATTACCTCCCTTCACTAACCACAATATTATCCAAAATATTACCATTATCAAAAGGTATTATGTCTATGACCGTAGGGATATTCGTTACATCTTCTATAGTAAAAACTGACGTAAAGAATTCGTTTAGCAAGGTAGCCATTTCCTTGTTTTCAGAAACTAGATCTCCGTTAACATTTTTCAACGGCCCAAGACACTTTTTACTGGATTTCTATTGTTGACGTATTGAAAGAATCGCTTGGGGTTTTCTTTACCGTCACGAGCTATGGAGATTTCAAATTCGCGCTTGGACTTTTTTATTACACTTTTCGCTTCACGCCTTAGAGATATGTAGTTGTTTCGTAACCACAAATTGTCTTTATCGCACTTATGTAGCCTATAAGCCCTATCTCTACTCTTTATAATGTCTCCTACTCTAGAAGTAAACCACAAGGGCTTGTTATTTACTTTCGCACGCTTAATTTTGTACGGTACACATTCCTCATTTATAGTCCTAAATACTGTTTCAAACGATTCCCACATTAGTTTTGCGTTGGAGTTCCCCATTACGTTTTCCCAATTGACGTGTGACAATTTATTTCGAAATTTACAAAGTCTGCGTGCTGGAAGTTAGGAATTTTAGTCGAGTTAGCTGGTTTCGAGTGACTTACTGAGAGGACAAACTCTACCATATTGTGATCGCTATTGCTTAACGGTTCTATTACTTGAAGATCAGTAATTAGCCTATCATCCGTAGTTATTACTAAATCTAAAATACTGTCCAACCTCGTAGGTTCCCCAACCTTTTGAATAAGAAAGCTATCCTCGAGAAAATTAACTAAACGATTACCTTCCGCGTCTCCCTGCATTGTATCGTAATTCACGTTGGCGCAATTAAAGTCACCCATAACTAAAGCCTGCTCTCTACCTATTATTCTCTTTAGTTCACGATATAACGCTTCGTCCGTATCAGCTGTTTGATTAGGGGGCTTATATATAACCGCAACAACAAGTTTGAAATCGTTCAATTTAAGTTCTGCTATAGTCGAATCTATTGGTTCTGGAATTGTGTGCTTTACTTCTATAACGTTCGCAATATTATCTTTGATATACAACATAACACCGCCTCCTCGCTTACCTATTCTGTTTTTAACAAAAAGTCTATAACCTCTAATTTGATACTCCCCTACAAAGTCACGTGTTTCAGTGCTAAGCCACGATTCATTTATCGCAATTAAATCATAGTCTTTACAAGCAATTAAAGAAAAAAATTCGTTTATTTTATTTCGTAAGCTACGAGCATTTAAGGATAGAACCTTCAAATTGTTTGTAATTGCGACACCTTCGCGAGCGCAGGGGAAATTTGTGGAATTTACGCTGGGACCGTTCGAGTTACGGCAGCCTGAAAAGAAGAGACAGTATTATGAAATAGTCTTCCTAAACGCGCAGCTCCAACGTCATTAAGATGAAGTCCATCTCCGAGGAACAAGTCCCTCCTGCCGTAGAAACTGTTCCAAAAATTCGCAAAATGCACTCCTTCCTGTTGGCAAAGAGACTTTAGGTTATTGTTAATATAGGTCGCCTTGCTGTAGAAATCGTTACGTTGGATAATTCGAGGAAGTATACCTGTTAAAACAATCTTATTAGTTTTTTCCTTTAATCGCTCTAGTAAGTCCCTGTACCTAGCCAGCAGTTCTTCCGATCTAGAATTTAAAACGTTATTAGTACCGACATGAATAACATACGTTGTGTCCTCGGGTACCGTCTGTAAAATGGTCAACACTATTAGTTATATCCTCCACCCTTGCACCAGGGTAGCAGTAACGGCGCCTACGACGAGGGTTTCTCCCACAGAATTCCTCGAGCTGCCCTCGAACAATGGAATCGCCAACGAGTCGTATTTCCGGTTCATCAGCATCTTCTAAACCTAAAACAGAAAACTTATTGTTTGTTATTAATGGTAGACAAGTCTTAGGTTTTCTCAATGGTGCTCCAATACGCACTCGAACGAAGGGTTGGGAACTAGGGGAAGAGAGAGGGTTATTAGTACTACTTATATTATTAGTAGAAACTGAGGCAGGAGGGGTCGCAACTGGAGTCTCAAGGGATTATAATTTTGCCGTCAGGAGCATCACGCTTTCTTCAAGCGTCTCTCTGGCCTCCCTTTCACTTTCTAACTCGATCCTCAGGACTTCCATGCTTGAGCACCACCTGCAAACTAACTGTTCATTATTATTAGCCATTGTAAACGCGTTAGCGGCAAATTTCCCTTCACAGCGACTGCAAGTACTTGACGGGGGTGCCATGGTTTTAATTAGTTAAAAAACAAAAAAGAAACCAAAATAAACGAGCGTTTGGAAATTAATAAATTACAACGTAGGTCTCCCGCGTGCTTATTGTGTCGTCACCTGCCCAAACCCGCAAAAATGTTCTTGTAAACGCAGAAGCAGGTTCTTGTAACACAAATTTATACTAAATGAATATATAAATAAGCTACCGATGAAAGATCTGTAAAAGAAAGAGTATTCTAATACTTATCTGTCCGCGATTCGACCGAATTTTTTCCTTTTTTCCCACGGTGTGTGACCACACTCTACCTAATTTCCTGAAGGAAGGGAAATGACCATATGACTCCTCGTTTTCTCATAGATTTGAAGAACAAACAAGGTAAGCCAAGTGCACTAGCCTTGGTTTAATCAAATAGCATAGTACTAAATAAAGTCAATAAATTAAATATATTCGTTAATGAATGATTAGTAACAAAGTAATTTAGTTAAGAATGAACCAAACACTATTATTTTTTTAAAGACACCTCAACGAAAACCACTTATTCAATTGATAACACTGGACACTCGATAAAACACGTCTGTTCACAAGGAAAGACTGATCACATATCTGTATATATATATATATATATATTATATATATATATATAAATATATATATATATGTGTGTGTGTGTGTGTAAAAATTGAACAATGAACAATTCCTATACCATCATTATATGGATTCATTGTCTTCATGCAGTACTTATTTTCGTATAGTTTTTATGTTTGAATGTTCATTTTTACATAAGAAACCAAAATCGCCTAAGCGAGTTTTGGATAGAATTTCGATTTGTACTTCTTTATTCATTACTGTATTTCCCTAATTCATCTTTTCTAATAATGACTTATACACTAGGACGTCATAAAATAACTTTATTCTCTTTACGTTTCCCATACTTTGTACACTGAATCACGTTCTTAGTATTTGGACATCTTCCGTATTCAATGTATGGTAAATTCTTTAGTAATAATGTTGTGGTGTTATGTAGTATAAATATTATTATTCAACCATATTCATCCATACGTCACATTTTCCCGTCATTAATTTCCCTTCATTATATCTCTAGTATGCAATGTATGAAAATTCTTTATCATCATAATAAAAACTGTACACTCTATAGAAGTCATTATTTATGTTATGTAGTATAAATATAACTATTATTCGACCATATCCCCCGCCCCCATACATCCATATCTTATCTTGACCATTATCGTATGTCAATTTTATTAAATATTCATTTTGCTCGTGAAATGCAAAACTTTAGGCATTCGTTCGAAACGCACAAATACGTTCTCGTATTGTTTTTTTATTATTTTTTTTCAAGTGCGTTCACCCCTCGCAAGATATTCATAAACGCTTATGCAAGTGTACGCAATTCGCAAATCAGCATAAATCAAACATCTGAAAACGTGAAACCTCCTGTCGCTCTGATTTCAAATTTATAACATGTTATAACATTATAACATATTATGTCGTAAATAAATTATCTCGTATGTGCTCATGTACTTGTGTTGTACTAATAATCAAATATAATAACCATATAGTATAACCATCTAGTATAACCATATAGTATAACCATATAGTATAACCATATAGTATAACCATATATTATAACCATATATAAATATATAAAAACACTAAGAATGGTAAACGACGTAATGTACTTTAATGAAACTGTAATTAATAATAATTTGTAATGTACTTCAATGAAACTGTAATTAAATGTAATGATTTAATTTATAATGTAAGAATGTACTTTAAAAGAACTGTAATGGACAATCATAAGCGAATGTGAAGTAATCCATAATTGTAATCGTAATTGTAATGAACCAAAATTAATACGTACTCAGTCGTGTACTTAATTTGTACTTATGTGTACTATTACGAAATGATATCGCCTTCATAAATGTAGACTCGGCGAAAAATACAAATTAGTTTTTATTTTCATTTTTAATTTTTATTTGGAATCTTTCAAACATCTGATCATGTGTTTAAAAGGGGGGAACTTAACCTTCAACTGTCTTCCCCCAAACATTTAAGTTTATATTATACATGTATTTGTAAAATTACGCCACTTCATCATAGCACTTCATTACGACTCCCTTGTTAGCAGCCTCGCTGCGAGGAGGGGGCAGAGGCCCCTTGCCTCCTTAACTTCTTTTAGATTCCAGCCTGAGCCATGGTCGAAAGAGGTCGAACCTCTACCCCTGTAAATTCAGAGCACTACCTGTATATTTTGAGAAGTAAACCACAGTAAAAGAAGTTTTTATCTTTTCCTTCGAGCCTTGTTCTCTTCAGAAGAACTTAGTCAGTTAAGTCGATAAGTTATAAAAGAAAAATCGATAAGTTTAATACCAAGAGAAAGTATCAGAGTATTATAGCAAGAGAAGAATTAATAATCGTCGACCCATAAAGCGAGAGAAAGAGACAACCCAAGCACCATAGAAGATATTGGCATAACAGTCTGGCGAGTCTGTAGCCAAGAGTTTAACAAGAGGCGACCGAAAAGAATTAGAATGTTATAGGAGAAATATCCGTTGCTGCCTCCTAACTAGAACCCCCGTCGATTCCGAACCGACTCAGGGCCATAGACGGAGGGGTTAACATATATATATATATATATATATATATATATATATATATATATATATATATGTGTGTGTGTGTGTGTGTCTGTGTGTGTGTATATATATATATATATATATATATATATATATACACAGAGAGAGAGGAGAGATATATATAAAAGTATGATATATATATATATACAAGGGCGTATGGTGAGGGGAGGTTCATGGGGTTAAAACCCTCCCGAAATTTTCGAGCTCTGCTCAGATTTCGAATAGAAGCTGAAGACTGTGCTTTAACTGATCACCTGGCAAGCTCGTCTGCAGTTGCGAAGTATACAAGTCCTCTTATTCAAAATGAACTCATTGATTTATGTGGTGAAATAATTCGAAAGGAAGTTGTTTCCAAAGTGAACAATGCAAAGTGTTTCGCTGTGCTTGCGGATGAAACTACAGATGTGGCTAATGTTGAGCAAATGTCGCTGTGTTTGAGGTACATTGATGAAGAAATTTCAAGTTAAAAAAGATTTTCTTGAGTTTATACCTGTGGAAGACCTAACTGGCCGTGCTCTTGCCACTACAATAACACTGGCCAACAAAATGAAACTTTTTTTCTCATCACAAACATGATCACACTTTTCTTAATGCAATTTTCGCGCTGATTCCGAATCTGGTTTTATTTTCTTTCTAGCACGTATAGTTATATAGATACACTGGTTTTGATATTTTTAAGTTTTTGATATTGCTATAAGAAAATTTATGGATGTATAGATCACACTTAGGAATGCTAAACAAATACATCATATACCTTATTCAATGTACTTATAAATAAAGAATATATACATTATTTTATTAAAAGCGCTGTGAGTGTGATTTCCTTTTGTAAATTTGGCCTGGATTGTCACGATACAGCATCCAACAATGGTCCGCCATCATGCTTTCATTCCAATATCCTTGGTAGCGCTTCTCCATCATCTGAATATCTTGATGGAAGGGCTCTCCTTGCTCGTCACTCACTGCACCAAGGTTTTCAGGAAAGAAATCTAAGTGGGAATGCAGGAAGTGAATTTTTAACGACATTCGACCTCCATTTCTTTGAAGGCATCAAGGAGGTTCTTGACTCCATCCTTATACGCAGGTGACTTGTTGCTTCCAAGAAAGTTTTCACATATCCATTTGAACGCCAGCCAAGCCTTCAATTCCAGCGGACTTAGGACTTTTTCAAATTCAGTGTCATTCAAAACCTCCCTTATTTGTGGCCCAACAAAAATTCCTTTCTTCAATTTTGCTGCAGTAACCTCGGAAATTTCCTTGAACGGTATTGGAACTCTTCAGAATTGACTTTACCATTGCTTTAACAAAATTCTTCATTGAACCAAGTTAATGTGAAGAGGTGGCAGATAGATCTTTTGGGGATCCACTAAAGGGACAGACTGGACATTGTTTATCCTGGAACATATGTATACCTAAGTGGCCAGTCACTTTTGGTGTAATGTTCTATAGTGGCGCGACTGTCCCACAGGCAAAGGAAACAACAAAATTTTGTGAATCCTGACTGCATACCCATAAGCATTCCTATAACTTTTAGATCTCCACAAACATTCCATTGATGACTGTCGTATTTGATTGCCTTAAGTAGTATATCCATATTGTCATATGTCTCTTTTAGATGGACGGAATGGGCAAATGGCATTGAAGCTTTCTTTTTGTTAAGCCAATCACGTAATCCATTTGAACAGCCAGAACAGATTTGATGTGGCGCCCATGGTTTATCTTGGTCACCTAGATGGCAACCAAAGTATAGCTTGTATATTTTCTTAATGTCGGTTGTAATACTTCGTCGCTGTGTTTAGTTGTCAACTGGCCGCATACGAAACAGAACTTGTCGCGGTCATTCTTACATTGTCGAGGCATGTTGACTGACCTGAGCAAACTATAAATTCAAAAAAATGTACACCAACTTGACACAACAAGTTCTTGGACTGGACTGATCTTTTGACACAAAGCACGGCGTTGTTGCCTGAATCAATGCTGCTAGACGTAAAAGCTCACACCTGAAATACATAAGATGTATAATTAAGATAATTGAAATAAATAAGATGAATAAACAAAAAAACACAATAAAATAAACACAATCAAATGTTGAAATATTAGTATTTTGCCTATTTAAAATGGTTAAATCTGTGTAGTATTATATATATGCCTTCATCTTGAAAACTATACGTGCTAGAAAAATTCCGAATGCAGTTTTGGAATCAGCGTGAAAAATGCTATCCAGCCACCACAAATTTTACTCTGATGAAAATTCTTTGTTGACCAGTGTAATTGACTGTTTGAAACGCAATGGAGTATGCATGGAATATATGGTCGGTCAAGGATACGATAGAGCAGCAGCTATGATGAGTGATGTACGTGGTGTTCAAACTTTTGTGAGAGAGGAGTGCCCTTTAGCTATCTATGTTCATTTTAGCGCGCATGTTTTAAATCTTGCTCTCTCCCATTCTTCAAAAATTGTAGCTATTCAAACGTGTTTAGGCATAGTCAAAATTGTTGTAAATTTTTCTGTCTCCAAAGCGAACCAATATTCTTAAAGAGTTTATTCTTATTCTAAGCGAACGCTTTGTAAAACACAATAGTCTTTTATCTAATATCCAGAAAGTGATACCGAGCCGCTGCTTGGATACCTCAGTCACAACTTCTAATTTAAATGTGTGCGTGGAATTTTATCAAGAACTTCTCCCCAACCCTAGCGTCTTTGCATCTGAATTTGAACTCTGGAAACAAACACATACATATATATATATATATATATATATATATATATATATATATATATATATATATAAGTGAACCGACAATTAAAACCCCCACTGAAAAATTTTTCACGGTACGCCCTTTTATATATATACAGGGCGTCCCAAAAAAATGTATACACACTTTAACAGCTGATAGCTCAATTGATGTTTCTTTCTTTCCAAGTTAAACCCATTAGAATTAATAATGGCAGGCAGACTAAGCTTTGAACAAAGGAAATTTATTCTAAAATGCTACTGGAAGTGTGAAAACGCAGTTGAAGTGCAAAGACAGTTTAGGAGGGAGTTTCAAACAGATCCACCAACGCGACTTACCATCACTCGAATTAGAGATAAGTTTGAAGCCGATGGAACTGTTCAGAATGTCACAAGAAGCGTTCCGGAAGACCACGGACATCGACAAGCCCAACAAAGCAAGAAAGAGTACTGGAAACGTATCACCAAAGTCCAAGAAAATCTGTGCGGCAAGCGAGTCGTGAGGTAGGAATTTCAGAATCGTCTGTCCAACGCATTTTGAAGCGCTGTCAATGGAAAAGTTACATTCCAAGATTAGTCCATGCTATTAATGAAGATGATCCGGACCGAAGAGTGGAGTATTGCGAGTGGTACTTGGCACGATGTGGATGTGGATTGGACGAAGAGGTTTCGTAGAATACCCTCCGCGTTCACCAGACCTCACACCACTAGACTTTTTTTTATGGGGATACTTAAAAGACAAAGTCTACGCTATAAAACCTGCAACAGTCGCTGAATTGAGAGCAGCCATTGAACGAGAATGCACACAAATACCAAACGAAATGTTTCGTGATGTTTGCGATTCCATTGCTTCGCGTTATCAGCAGTGCCTGGACCAGAACGGACGTCAGTTTGAAAACAGGCGTTGACAAACAATTAAATAATGTCTGTAGATTCTATTACATTTTGAAAATGAAATGTATTTTAATAAACACTGCCTTTATAAGTATTTAAAGTGTGTATACATTTTTTTGGGACGCCCTGTATATATATATATATATATATATATATATGTGTGTGTGTGTGTGTGTGTGTGTATGTATATATATATGTATATATATGTGTGTGTGTGTGTGTATATATATATATATATAGATATATATACACACACGAGGGTAATTCAATAAGTATCCGCACTTTTTATTTCCACAATTTTATTTTCACATCTGATAGATTATAAACACATCACTTCTCAACATAGTCTCCCTGTTTCTCAATACACTTAGTCCAGCGATCTACAAGCTTCCTAATGCCATCACAAAAGAATGTTTTTGGCTGTGTGCGTAGCCAGTCATGCACCGCCTCCTTCAGGTCATCATCGCCTTCGAATCGCTGACCTCTCAATGCGTCTTTTAGTCGTCCAAACAGGTAAAAATCCGAAGATGCTAGGTCTGAACTGTAGGCTGAATGGTCGAGAACTTCAAATTTAAGTTCTTGAAGGCATTTTCTAGTCTGTGCAGCGGTATGAGGACGCGCATTGTCCTGTAACAGAAAAACACCTTCCGACAATCTCTCTCTCCGTTTTGTGCGAATTGCTTGCTTGAACTCATTCCGAAGCATGTCAGAATACGATACAATTGTTACTGTAGTTCCACGCTCTAGATAATGTTCAAGAATAGGGCCTCGTGTATCCCAAAACAGTGTTAGCATAACTTTACCTGCTGACGGCTGCGCTTTGAACTTCCTTGCAACGGGAGATTGTCGGAAGGTGTTATTCTGTTACACGACAATGCGCACCCTCATACCGCTGCACAGACTAGAAAATGCAGTGTAGTATCTGCCCAGTTTTTGGCGCTGCTAGAGAACTATATAGCAATAGGCTTCCAACCTATGAAAAAATGTTTAGACATTATTTATGGGTAAGAGCTGACAGCCAGGGATGGGGAGTCGGCCAAAAACGACCGACTCCCGACTCCTGAGTCGGTATTTTTAAAAACCGACTCCGACTCCCGACTCCCGACTCCAGAGTCGGTATTTTTAAAAACCGACTCCGACTCCCGACTCCCGACTCTTTCCTTATCATGCTGATCTACAACTTTATAAATATTGGGATGTTTGTTTCGTAGATGGCGTTTCAAGTTTGAGGCTCTAGTTGGAGCATTAGCATGTTTCCCAGTGTAAGCACTAATTTTTGCATTACACTCTTTACCATCCTTTTCTACTTGACAAATAAAATACTTTTCATCCTCATTTAGCTTAAAATATTGAAAGACTGCTGATTTTCTACTAGGCCCACGACTCATTACTAATAGGGGCTAATTAAATTAATAATTAATATATTGCTAATTTTTATATGGTACCTAGTATCCTAAAATAGAAATATGAAATTAATTTGCTAAGATTTACCAGAACAATAAATCAAATGTGGAAATGTGAATCTAGAATTAGTTCAGGAAGATATTTATTTAGGGCAGAGTAGTATTCTGGTAAATTGTTGGCATATAGAAATTGAATCAAAGAGTCGGGAGTCGGTCGTTTTTACCGACTCCCGACTCCGACTCCCGACTCTTCAAAAAAGCCCCGACTCCCGACTCCCGACTCCCGACTCCCCATCTCTGCTGACAGCGATTCCAAGGCGATGATGACCTGAAGGAGGCAGTGCATGACTGGCTACGCACACAGCCAAAAACATTCTTTTGTAATGGCATTAGGAAGCTTGTAGATCGCTGGACTAAGTGTATTGAGAAACGGGGAGACGATGTTGAGAAGTGGTGTTTATAATTTATCAGATGTGAAAATAAAATTGTGAAAATAAAAAGTGCGGATACTTATTGAATTAGCTTCGTGTATATATATATGTGTGTATATATGTGTGTATATGTATATATATATATATATAATATATATATATATAGAAATAATTTTATTTATATAATATATATATATATATATATGTGTGTGTGTGTGTGTGTGTGTGTTAACCCCTCCGTCTATGGACTTGGTTGGTTCGAAGTCGACAGGGGTTCTGGTTAGGAGGCAGCAACGGATTTGTTACTCGCAGTAGTTTCGTCTATATTACTCTCCGAGTTCTTCTGTAGTGGTTCGGAGGATTCTGGGGAAACTTACTAAATTGTCTGACGGTTCCCCGATTCTTCTTATAACGTATCGGGAAATTATTTTTCTCTATTTAAGACTAAATTCTCTTTAAGTTCCTCGATTCTTCTTATAACGTATTATTTCGCTCTACTTTATTGACTGAGTTCTCTGAAGAGAGCACGGCTCGAAGGAGAAGATAAAAAACTTTCTTCTACTGCAATTTACTGCTAAAATGTACAGGTAATACTCAACCTCTAAGTCAGATTAGACTTTTACAGGGGGAGAGGTTCGACCTCTTTCGACCATGGCTCAGGCCGGAATTTAAAAGAGAAGGGGCCCTCCGACCTCCTCGTTGAAGGGCTGCTAAGACAGGAGTGATTGAATTTACAATACAAGAATTAAATAAGTCTAAATTTTGTGGGAGTGCAGTTGAGGGTAAGTTCCCCCCTTTAACTGGAGATCTAAACACTTCGTGGACGTTAAGCATAATTTAAACACATATCAGAATTTTGAAAGATTCCAAAATAAAACGAAAAAATAAATTAAAAAATAATAATAATATCGCCGAGTATATATTCCTAAATGGCGACATAATTTTGGAGTAGTACATTGAGTACAATCCCAAGTACATCACTGAGTACATTGTAATTTTTGGTTTATTACAACTATGATTATAATTATCCATTTAATTCACATTCGCTTATTATCGTTAATTACAGTTTCATTAAAGTGCATTAATTACATTATATTAAATTATTACATTTAATTACAATTTTAGCAAATTGTTAATTGACATATCTAATACTGAATAATCTAAATAGGTGATACAATTTATATAATGAAGGAGAGTTAACCGTTGTTCTATAATTTAAAGGGGATTAGCAGCAATGTTATATATTTATAGTTAGGTAACAATAATTACGCCAAATTATGTAAAATATTATTAGAACAGGGTTGGTTATAAGAGTTTCAAAGTCTAATTAGCCAGCGGTGAGGAAAGCGGAGAAAAATACGATGTACTTTTCATTGGAAGTACACGAACATTAATGATAACGTAATACATAAATAATATAGAATTTGCATGACAATTTAGGTAGAAATAGTAAGTACAAGTAATGAGAACGGAGATAAATATGTGACGTAAGCAGATAACGAACCAGTGGCCTGGCAGGGAAACAATACAGTATATTATAATAATATAACATAACATCTTAACGTTATAAGTTGGTAGCAGATGCAAGAGAGGAGATTTCGAATTCAGATGCTTGCTTTTGGCGACGTCATCGGAATTCGAACATTCGTATCAGCATTAACGAATAACTTGCGAGAGGTGAAATAATTTAAAGAAAAAGTAAAAGGAATACATGTGGACGTATTTACTTGTACGTAACTATGTACGTAATCATGATCATCAGGGACATGTACGAATGCACAAAGTATTGTACACATATCGGTACGTAACACAATAGGTTGTGTGCGTAATATAGACACAAGTAAACATGGACTGATGGGTTGATAGGGCATAAGTAGACAATAGGTAGATGAATGAATAAGTAATAAAATTAATAAAGGATAGCGGTCAAGAAAGGACATGGATGTATGAATGAATATGGTCGAATGATATTTATACTGTATAACACCAGACAGGACATAACATATAAATAATGACTTATAGAGAATGAAGTTTTATTATTATTAAAAAATTTACCATACATTGAATACGAAAGATATCCACATACTAAACATGTGATTCAGTATTCAAGGTATGGAAAACGTGAAGAGAATTAAGTTACTTTATGACGTCATAGTTTATCAAATTATGCAATATGTCATTCATAATTAATATGCCATAGTTATTTAATTCGTACGTACAGTACAAGTTATTGGGAGAAATTAGAAGAAATGAATTAAAGAAATACAGTAATGAACGGTTTATAGCCATTGTACAAATAATGAGCGAAATATTAATTAAATATATATACTTATACGAGTACACAGTAAATATTAAGGAATATTAAAAAAAAATGAAACAATTCACCAATTATTTGGCAAAAATAGAAAGCAAATCAAAATTTTATCCGAACTCGCGTTAGGCGATTTTGGTTCTTATGTAAAAATGAATATTTGAATATACAGGATTATATAAATATAAGTATATAAGAATATACAGGATTATATAAAGATTATATAGGAATTATTCATTGTTCATTTTACATATACAGTATGTGTATGAATACTAATTTAAGTGTCCACCAAATTTGAACTAGTTGTTGTTTCAGTAAGAGGCTCCCCAATGACCTTGAAAACCGTCACATTTTGAGCGTTAATCACTCAGTCTTCCTAAAGTGCGTACAGTGACAAGATATGGTACAGTTTAGCTTAGCCTATTAGTATAACTACTTAACCGTTTTTGCATGTATAAATATTTATTTTTTGTAATTCTCTGATTTAATTACATTAATCCTATTTTTTCAGAAATATTAAAATGGATAAAAAAGTAAAGACAAGGCAGTGTAGTATCTGCCCAGTTTTTGGCGCTGCTAAAGAACTATATAGCAATAGGCTTCCAACCTATGAAAAAATGTTTAGACATTATTTATGGGTAAGAGCTGACATAAAGTTCACTAATAATAACAAAGATCCTGCAGTCTCTGACGTATCAGAAAGAGTCGCTTTAGATATTGAAAATATTTGGGTATTGGCCTCAATTCCAACAGTTTCTCACAAAAGAGCTTTGCAGCTTATTCGCTCCTATCATAATAAATATATGGTGTTGATAAAGCCATACAAAAGAAACAAAGGAAACCCAAATTATCAAAGCAAATTACAGTTGTTCAGAGAAAAAGCTAAAAATTTATTTGATATTGCTAGCTGCAAATGTGAGTTTGATTCATGTCACTGTGATAAAACTAAAAAGGTTCCTCGCATTGAGCAAAAATTTCTCACTGATCAAAGAGGAGATAGAAAAATGGCAATTGGAAACAGATAAAATAACAAGTGAAAAACTTTAAAAAATATGAAACGAAAAGAAGTGGAACTTTCTTGAATTAGCGAAAGCATTTCAACTAATGATGATGCTGCAGGCCTAGGCCTTGATTCTTCTGATTCGGAGAGTGACATTTCAGCTTGCTCAAGGAAAGAATCAAACCCAACCCAAACAAGAGCTGTTGATGATACTAGACCGTCTAACTCGCATCAATAAATGAGAGTTAATTTAGGAAATGTTGCACAAGTTTGTGATAAATACGGCATATCTGACCGGGCAGGTGCATCTTTGGCATCTGCTGCCCTGCAAGATGTTGGTCTAAGAGGAAATGAAGATATCTCCCTCGTAATTGACAAGAGTAAAATTAGAACAGAAAGGACGAAAATACGGCGTAAAATGCAACAAGACGATAATGAGGAACACTTAAAAGCGCTATATTTTGATAGAAGAAAAGATAAAACTAAATGTCATATCAAGCAAGGAAAAAATATTATTACAAGTCGGTCATTGAAGAACATAACCTTAGTCAGAGAACCAGGGTCTTGCTATGTTGGTCATATTGCATCTGTCTCTGGTACTGCTCATGGTATTAAAGATTCGTTAATTCAGTTTTTATCAGAAAATGTTCAAAACATTGATGAACTGGTGGCTATTGGCTGTGATGGAACTCCTGTAAACACAGGAATGCATAATGGAATTATTAGCCTCTTAGAATTGGCATTAGGTAGACCTTTGCAGTGACTAATATGTCAATTGCACGCTAACGAACTCCCACTTCGCCACTTGTTATATCACATTGATGGGAGCACAACAGGACCTGATACCTTCTCTGGAACAATTGGCAAAGCACTGAAAAATTGTGAACAACTTCCAGTTGCAGGGTTTGATAAAACTGAAGCTGATATACCATACATAGCAAATGAAGACTTAAGTACGGACCAGAAGTAATTGCTTGAAATCTGTAAACCTGCGTGCTCAGGTAAATGCTTTCAGGATTTGTCTGCAAAAAATCCAGGAACTTTATCTCACGCAAGGTGGATAACTACAGCAAATCGAATTCTACGCTTATACATTGCTAAAGATAAGCCATCAGAGAACCTTCGTGCATTAGCAACATTTGTAATGAAAGTTTATGCTCCAATGTGGTTTACCATTAATTCAAAATCTTCATGCACAGGAGGAAGACACGTCTGGGAAACCATTTCAAGATCAAGATACCTTCCACTTGAGCTGAGAAACGTTGTGGATTCTTCAATACAACGCAACGCTTTTTTGCTCACCAGAAAACCTATGCTCTCCATCAGAGAGCTAGCAATTCGAAGAATTATGCTTGCAAGAAGCAAAACACAAAAGGAAATCCGAAAGTTTACAATACCAAGGCTGAACTTTGGAGGAAAAGAATACATTGATCTTATTAACTGGAAAGAAGAAGGGTGGTTAAATCCTCCGCTTTTGCAGTAATTAACGGAGAAAGAATTGAGAGAGCTCGCTTCCAAACAGTCAGATTTTGGAGGCATACTTGGGATGCCATGTCACACACAGGAAGCAGAAAGATGTGTTAAGCTAGTAACAGAAGCAGCAGCTACAGTTTGCGGAAAAGAACGAAGGGATGGTGGATTCATTCGAGTGAGATTGGAATCAAGAAACATAATGCCACTTTTCAGTACTAAATCACAACATAGTTTGATAAACAGGAAAGGAATAAGACTTAGACAAAAGTCTATAATAAGGTTGAGTGGTTGGGATGGGCTAGGCTGGAACTCGATTTGCAGCTACCTCCACGTGGTGAGTTCTGTGTACTTTGTTTATATATATATATATATATATATATATATATATATATATACACACACAAGTAGCGGAATGCTGCCAGAAATGTTCAAATTAGGAAGCGATTTTTTGCCCTTGCTGGGGACCCTGAACAACTAATTCAAGGGACATCAAATTTTGAGCGAACATTGACAGTAGCCCATTGACAACTTTTGCAGGTATTTCAATTCGATATTTGAAAAAAAAAATTTGTTGGTCCATTTTCATTCAACCCTAATAACCTTTGGTTAGCTTCCGCCCGAATTGTTCATTCTGACGAAGATCAAGCTTTTCACTCCACCTTAGACCTACAGTTTAACGTGGAATCCGAACCACGCCCAATCAGCATCCCAGCGTCTTTAACCACTAGGCCACCTAGGGTACCTATTTATCTACCAACCACTTTCTTTATTGTGTGGAAGGATGAACAGCTGGGTTTTGCTGCGCGCCGGCTGCCGTCGGGTCTCGAACCGGGGCCGATGGATTCGTAGTCAGCGACGTTAACCACTACACCACCGAGGCGTGTATATATATATATATATATATATATATATATATATAATATATGCTGCAAACCCACAAGGAAAAAGAAAAATATATATAAAGTACTGAATCGAATAAAAAGCTGACTTTTGCATCAAAAGCATTTTAGCTTTGACAAGGCATCATAGATTTTGACTAAACGTCAGCTGTTTATTCCTTTTTTCAGTATTTTTACTTTTCAACACATTTGATGAAGCACCGTCAATTTATATATTATATATATATATACACTCGCAAAGAGGTCCCAAAAATATAGCTTCCCTCACCAGCTGTATGTATTCAATCTGACGTGAAGGCAGCGAGTCTTTTGCTTATATTGAGGTTCTAAATGTAGCTTGGCTTTGCTGCGTTAAACCCTAGATCCTGTCCCAAAGCTGGATCCTATCTCCTTTGCCGATAGCTGGTGAGGGAAGCTATATTTTTGGGACCTCTTTGCGAGTGACCCGTTGCCCAGTCGGGCTAGCATCATGAAAAGAAAAAAACTATAGTATTTGTCATTTACCATTACTTATCAGACGATAGTAGATTATTTTCCTAGAAGAGTTCTTTTCCATGCACGGCCTGTGTGTATCATAAAAAAACTCGGGGAACCATTCTGAGTTCATTCCCATCATGAAACGGACATGTTATGTGCCTTGAAAAGTGGACGCTTAATTCTGCCAGTTGAGATTAAGTTTTGGTTTTTGGCTAAAAATATAATAGTTACCCCTTTTTCTTTGATGTATTCAATCTGACGTGAACGCGCGAGTCTTTTGCTTATATTGAGGTTCTAAATGTAGCTGGGCTAGGCTGCTTTAAACCCTAGATCCTGTCCCAAAGCTGGATCATATCTACAGGGTGATTCAAAAGTCAGGTTACATAGGGATATACTGCATTATGTAATGATACAGGGGAATAGTCACATCACACGTTCGATATGGCCACCGTTAAACGGCAATGCACTTGTGCAGCCAGCTAGGAATATCACATCAATGCGCTCCTCCTTCGATAAGATCTCATAACTTTACCTGCAAAGAAACAGAAAAGCCCTATGTAACCTGACTTTGAATCACCTGTACTTTGCAGATAGCTGGTGAGGGAAGCTATATTTTGGGACCTCTTGCGAGTGACCCGTTGCCCACGTCGGGCTAGCATCATGAAAAAGAAAAACTATGGTATTGTCATTTACCATTACTTATTCGGATAGAGTGGATTTAATTTTCCTAGAAGAGTTCCCTGTTCCATGCACGGTCTGTGTGTATCATGTATATATAGATATATATATATATATAATATATATATAATATATATATATATTATATTGTGTGTGTGTGTGTTCTTTTTCATGATGGAAACCCAACGTGGGCAACGGGTAACTGGTGACCCGTTGCCCACGTTGGGCTTCCATCATGAAAAATAAAAACTTCCGTACAAATTTGTCATTTACAATTACTTATTCGGACTACAGTGGATTTAATTTTCCAAGAAGAGTTCCGTTTCCAGGCACGCCCGTTGTGAATTGTAGTTGTGTGTGTATATATATATATATATATATATATATATATATATATATATATATATATATATCAGTGGCGACTCGTGGTAAAATGTATGGGGGTGCGATTTCATAAAATTTATAATTTTTAGAATTGTAGTACATAAACAATCACATGGTGCTTCCGTACGGTACTTATATGTCAAAAGAAGCCATAAATTTGTATTAAAAAATATTTTAATAAAATATAAAAATAATTGTTGAATAAATTTGACTATAATAAATTTGACTATAATAATGTACCACTGTACGACAACACGGACTCACAATAGGCTAGTGCGAATCCAACTGCCGCTCACAAGAGTACTGTACTTGTATTAACATATGCGGCTATGCCAGAGTACAATTTAGTAATTACAAATAAGTAATAATTTAATAAAATACATATAAATGGCTTATATCATTATTACTGAAGTAACTATTAGTAAAATAAAGTTATTATAAAAAAATCGCGATTGTACTTATATTTTCTACAACAGTAAAATATAATTTTTTACTTGAGCGAAAATCTATCGCTCCATTCGGCTGCAATATTATTTTGTATTCAACAGCGGTACGCTATTGAAGCTATGCTATAAGTTTAGAATATTTATGTACTGTATGAAGGCTACTCAAATGCCTCATGAATCATGATATGCCACATGAATTTTAAAATATATTTCAAGAATATTTATTTAATATCTTAAAATAATTATTTTTTATCTGTTAAATTAATATTTATCGTTTCAAGCAAGGGGGAGCGACCGCTCCATCGCTCCTATACGCAGTCGCCCGGGATATATATATATGTAAAAGAACGACGCTTGTATAGGAGAATTATCTGCGCAAGATGAGAGCGAAAGAACAAACAAATGAAAAATGAGGGTAACCACCCATCGAACCGGGATCTTCCGATTGCCGACCGTGTACACTGCGTGTTTGCAGTTATTAATGTATTATATATATACTGTATATATATATATATATATGTGTGTGTGTGTGTGTGTGTGTGTGCGTATATAAACAGTGTGTGTGTGTGTGTGATGTATATATATATATATAATTTTATATATAAGATTATATATATATATATATATATATATATATAATATAATAGTTCTCATCCCGATAATAACCTGGTAAGACACTTCTCAGTTTTGTTAACCTTTTAAACTTTTTTATATTTTGGATTATTGATCACTCTTCCATATTTTATGTTATTTTATTTTATTTTAATTACTTACTATATATTGTAAATATACTATTAATATCACACGTTTATTTAAATATATTGAATAAGTTTCTGTTCTGTTCATCATATTTA
>JAJOZX010005275.1:80000-122500 GCA_023014485.1 Bathynomus jamesi
TAACAGGTCTTTTGTGAAGTGCTTTCAAAGTCCACCTTCAGTGTATAGGTTAATCTGTATGTAGGCTTTGGTTCTTCTTTCGTATATTTGCGTTGTACAGAAAATATTTTCGCGCGTTTGCACACACACACACACAACACACACACACACACACACACACACACCACACACACACATATATATATATATATATATATATTCTGAATTTTCTGAGTCTCCTTAAATAATTTTATTGGCTCCTTCTTTTATGCAATTACTTATTGACTAAATTCTTCCCTTGTGAAAATTTGTTCGCAAGAGATGTTGAGGACACTTTTGACGTTTCGAAAAAAACAGTTTATGATCGTAGAATTGGAAACTGTTGTCACTTTCTCAATATTCTTCTTTAGGAAGCGAAAGAATAAAGTAAAAATTCTTGAAGGATTAATAAAAGAGAGAGAGAGAAAAGAGAGAGAGAGAGAGAGAGAGAGAGAGAGAGAGAGAGAGAGAGAGAGAGAGTCTTTTTTGCATTCATTTCCTTTTAGAAATGATGATCCTTCCTCCAAACGTCTCTGTTAAGACGACACCTAATAAAGTCTGTATAATCTCTTGAGCAGACCTTTATTTATTATGATATTGTTGACGGTGTACTCATGTCGCAGCTCACTCCACCGGTTTGATTTAATGAACTCTAAAGACTGCAATTGAGGTAAAAAAAGAACTTAAAAAATTTACTTAAAAATTTACAGTTACCTCCTCACATCCTTCGTAGAGTTGGGGATCGTGTGTGTGTGTGGTGTGTGTGTGTGTGGTGTGTGGGTGTGGGTGTGGGGGGTGGGTTGGGGGTTTCACTATTCATCGTTTTTTAATGCAGTTAATTGGAACTTCAAACCAGTGGTTTACATAAACATGTTAATGGCCATCCAAGTTGTAGAAGAGATGTTATAGAGAATGAACGCTAATTATTATCAATGTTTTTAATTTAATAATTATGTCATTAAAATTATTTATTATTTGTCATCAGAAAATTATTAATTAGTAACACTGATTAAATTAACTTGATTGCCATTTACGTATTTCATTTCGTAAATAATTAATTTTAATTGAAAATATGAAGAGGAGATTATTTTATGTGAATATAATTATAATTATTTATAACGCATATATATATATATATATATTACATCACTGCCGTTCGTTAAACCCATGGGGCCTCCAACCCCCTTAAATATCTAGTAAATACTCTTCATTCAGTCTTATGCACTTTTCCTCAGTTTAAAATAAAATGTATTCACTAAATAAATTAGCTAAACGTACTTTATTCGGCGCATGGGCCAAATATTGCAGAGGCCATTCAAAAGATGGCGCTAATCTCTATGTCGTTTATAACAGGAAATTGCACTGCATAATCCAAGCGTAAAACTGACCTCCTTTCTACTTTCCAAATGAAAATCAATAACCTGAAGACCTTTTTATTATTACCATTGGCCTTTATCATATCTTTCATTGCTAAACGAGTAAGAATATTAAGGCATACAAATTTTACAGTAGTATCCCAAAAAACATCCGCATCACAAGGCTGAGACCTCTCGTTCGAGGTATAAGAAATTAAGAAGAGTAATAGGTGCGCACTGCACTCAGTTATTTTTTTTTCCTTAAATACATTTTAGAACACAAAGCAAAAGAATGCCTTTGGCGATAGAAAAAAAAAAATAAAAATATTGGGGCCAATTTTACTTCTTTGAGTTCAGTTCCAAAAGTTCCTTTTTAAAAGAATGCAAGTAATTAATTTCCATTTTAAATTATTCGTTGGGATGCTCCAGCATTTAGTAGAAGAACGTCAATGTATCAAAATGTAGAAGGAACTTTATCGATTTTTACCTCAGAATGACGAATATGAGAATATGACTTTGAACATGCTTTCCACCAAATATATATATATATATATATAATTGAGTTGTTTAACCTCCTTCGCAACATCTAAGGTCATATGATGGAGGAGACCTACAGCTTTACGTGGGACCCGAACCACGGGTCGCTACATAGTCTGGACGCAGCGGACGCTCTCCCATCCAACTACTATATCCGACCCAATGTCGCTTAACTTCACTGATCAACGGGAAGCGGTGTTACGACACTGGCTACGACGTAGCTAATATATATATATATATATATGATACACACAGACCGTGTGGATTTGATTTTCCCAGAAGAGTTCCTTGTTCCATGCACGGTCTGTGTGTATCATGAAAAACCTCAGAGGACCATTCTGAGTTCACACACACACACACACACACACACACACACATATATATATATATATATATAAAATGCAAAACCACAAGGAAAAAGAATAAATTATTCCAAGGTCTTACGTGTATTCAACAAAACACCTCATCAGGGAATGAAGGGAAAAGGCAAGACGAACTATGTCCATTAAAACAAAATAAAAGTAAAATGAGATTAGCACAAAATTAACAAGCAATGCTAAAAGGCAAAAGACATTTTAACAAGATAGTGTCAATTTTATAGATTCCCGAACTGTTATTGAAATTATTTTTAAAATGGCTGAATGCACATTCTAGAATATTCAATTATAGCTTTGTTTCTAACGAGAACTTTCGAACTCTTCCAATTAATAAGATGATTACATCTATACATATGGTTAAACAATGCATTAGAATTAGTTGCTGTTTTACGCGCATATTTATGCTGTTTTCTATCTAAGTTTATGTAGATCAAACAAGATAAACTTGAGTTACATTGTATACATCCGATCGAATACACACAACGAACAACATTATCTGGGCTATTCTTTATTAAACGAGATTTAACCATATTATTGTACTTAAAGACTACGTCGATGCCAATCGTTTTAAGTAAGGTCGGAAGATATTTGAAATTTACATGGTAAGGGTAGGCGAAGGATATTTTTATGGTCAAATTCCTTTACAGCTACACTATTATAATACCTATTCTAAGCTTTCCTAAGACTGTCTTAGGAAAGCTAAGACACAATTCATGAACACAATTTATGGACATTTTTAAAATTTATTATTAAAATTAATAAATATAAAGTGGCTGCTAATTCTTCAGGACAGGAAGTACGACTTAAAATATCATTGATAAATAAAAGGTAGAGAGTGGGTGACAGGACATAGCCTTGAGGAACACCACTGTTAATAACTTTAGGAGAAGAACAGTGGCCATCTACAGTCGCAGCAATAGATCGGCCAGAAAGGAAATCAGAGATGAAGGCACAGATAGAAGAATAGAAACCGAAGGAGGGCAGTTTGGAAATTATGGATTTGTGTCAATTCTATTAAAAGCTTTTGATATGACTCACTGAATAGCAAATGTAAATTACATAAAATTACAATAAATTTAATTTTAATTATATTGAATTAAATGTACAATACTTAGATTTTAGATACATTAAATTTAAATGTATATGTAGTATATATAGTACACTATTTCCTATTTACATACATGTGTAAGTACATGCTACTTACGTATCAGACTAATTCCTGTGGCTAGATGCACAAGCAGAGGAAGCGGTTTTTGTTTTTTTTGGCATAACTGTAAACATCAATCGTAGTGTGTGATATATATATATATATATATATATATATATATATATATATATATATATATATATATATAATATAATATATATAAATAAAGAGAGAGAGAGAGAGATTGTATACAAATTATAAAGAAAAACAATTTTTATTGATACTTTCACCAGCGTCTGTACCTCAGTGAATAACACCTTTTTTCTATAAACGAAGTGAAAACACCGAGGTTAGGGGTTCGAATCCCGATGATGCTGGTAATAATAACACAGGAGTTAGAGCAATGGGTTACATTAGTTGGCCTAAGCTCCGTACCAATTTCACTAAACGAACACAAAAACACTTTGTAATGAGGCGTGCCATACACTGTGAAAAGTAAAAAAAAAATCACTTAACAATCACTGAAACAAAAGCAAAGAATAACACCTTTAAACTTAACTAATTATTCCATAATAATAAAGACTCGCATTGTTACTATAATATTTTACGAAAATAATAAATAAAGCGATAAAGTGCTTCCTTGATAGTTGCAAAACGTGCATTAAATTTAGCGTCAAAGTATTTTGTCGTGAAAGTCATATTGAATAATACATAAAATCTGTTGAAAAACTGTACGAATTATCTATAAGACTATTTATTTTTTAAGAGCATTCTACGTCAATGACTTTCAAGCAAGATACATTAACGCTTATTACAAGAATTTTGTTTTTTTTTAGTTTACTTCAGTGATTGCGAATAATGTAAAAAATATCAAGTTTTAATGGCGCTCGAGCCATTTTTAATATCAGTAGATAATGATGATGATCACGTTTTGGGGTTGTTTTTAAATCTTCTTAACGGCAAAGGTCATATGATGGAGGAGACCTACAGCTACACGCGGGATGCGAACTACAGGTCGCTACATCATCTGAATGTAAGGGACGGTCACTCATCCATCTACTACTCAGATCCAATGTCGCTTAACTTCACTGATATACGGGAAGCGGTGTGTGTGTGTGTGTGTGTGTGTGTGTGTGTTTCGTGACTCAAAATTAGAATAAAATATTTGGTCGCTTTCAGAGGCGACATTTTCATTGGGGTCATTCGAATAGAGACAAAGCTACGAGTACATAAACATACATAAACAACTTTTTTCTCAACAAAAATGGAAACCCAATCCTGATTTTAAACTAACACTTTTATTTGTAAGAAATGTTTTAGATCAAAGTCTCTAATTAATTTTCTCTAAGGTCTGCAAAAGCGTTTCTGTAACTCTACTAAGGACCGCAACCCATAAACACTTCTTCCTCCACGAGTGTTTTCGTAATGTGGTCGATAAATAATCATTTTACCAAAATCAACTTTTAATTTCCGGAATGAACACTACACTTAAACTTTACAAAAGAACAGAAAAAGTTTTATTTTAATTCTTTAGAAATGTAAAAGTCTGCCTATATTTTAAAGTAAATCCTGTAATAAGTGTATAGGTTTTAATTGCCGGATCCGTATGAAATCCATCGGTGGTTCGGATTCGGACAACAGTCCGCCAATTAGAGACCTCTGCTTTAAATTCTCTTTAAAGTTTTCGCTTTTCTCTTTCGAGTTTTGTACAACGAAACTTTTTTATTTTCATTTTTTGGATAATATTGATACAATAAAGTAACTATAATATTAACATTACAATAAAGTAACAATAATATTAACATTACAATAAAGTAACAATAATATTAACATTACAATAAAGTAACAATAACATTAATATTGCAATAAAGTAATTAAAATTAATATCTGGAACAAAGTTTCTAAAATATAATCAATAATAGAACGTTAACTAAATCAAATAAGAGATTTTGAAATATTTGTCTTTTGTCCTGTATTCCTGTCAAGAAGTGATTTCTCGAAACGAAAAAGCTATTGAAATGTTGCAAAGAATTTAAAGAAAAGCATTTTACGCGGCGTTTGATGTCTAGAATTTATAAGGAATTTAGTCATAACATTTCATATATATATATATTGGGTTATAACTTTTTTACAACCTAATATTCCTGTCCTTTAATTCGATGAACTTTTGCCTAAAAACAAAGAAATGAACTTTCATTTTAATATCCTTTTAGAAAAGGTCACCCCGAAATCAAAATATCGATTATTGCATACGTAACTTTATTGCATATTCCATGTAATATAATAAAAGAACTCACAACATAATCGTTATAATACTTGTACATATATTACTGCTTATTGCTTAGAATAAACCGAAGTTGCAGTTTGTTTTTGTTTCTGCAGGCAGCATACAGTTCCTGCATAACTTTGATTGCACCTTCTGCACACTGATTACTTCTTGGTATCTTGAGTGGGGATGGCTCCTGCTTCCAGTGATTTTCCAATGAGTTCAATGCTTTTTTGTAAGGTTTCAATATTTCTGACAAGTTCTTGAAGTCATTTTCATTGTACATCTGATTAGTAAACCAATATTCTGCCCAGTTGTATGAAATGAATCTGCATACCTTCTCCAAAGTCTTCCTTGTTGTAGGTATAAGAATAAATGCAAGGATAGCTAGAATGGCTCTTGAATGCCACCTCGCATTGCTGATGTTTGGAATTTTCTGAAAGTTAATCAAAGGAAAATTCCCTTTTTCTTCAAAGAATCTAAACACCCGTGTTAGATGGTACAAAAACTTAATATCATCTCTCCATCCTGATTTCTCGAGGACCTCTTCTGTTCCATTAACAAACTGTGCCTTTAGTTCCTCATAATTCTTCACCAGTTGGGATACAAATGGATATTCGATGTTTGGAGAACTGGTGTTAGCACCAAGATCTTCGTCCATTACCAAACGGAGAATCCTGTCCAGAATGTGATGCTGACAACTGATAAATTGTGGTTTGCAGATACCCTTCTCTGAGAACATTCGTTGCAATTTGACAACAACTCCACTCTTTTTCCGTGTTAACACTTGTATCAGCAACGATCATCTTTATTGCATTCCATAAGGTGTATTCATCAATAACTTTTGCAATTCCTTCAGCAATAGTTTCAGCCTTGCCATCTTTCAGACGCAATGCATCCAATTTTACTTCGGTTCTTTCATTTTTAAGTACCACTACTTGATACTCATTTTCCTCAATGCGCTTTCCATCAAAATGTAAAGACCACTCTTCCATCTGTAAATTTTCAATCATTTCCTCCTTCAATTTAGCAGCCTCTTTGTATGCTGACTTGTAAATTGCTGCTTGACTTGGTGTTGGAATGTCAATACCATCAAGTGACAACTGTTTGCATATTTTAGCGGCTTTACTTGTTGATACTCCTGTGGATGTCACCAAGTTGGTTGCAACTTTACTTTTGTTGTCTTCTGGTTGGTGGAGTAATACTCTCATCTTCATCTTCATGCTCGCTCTCTTCAGATTCAGTACCACTACCACCAGATACATGATTGTAAGATGTTGATGCTGATTCAGCAGGCAATTTTCGTCTCTTTGAAGGGTGAATCGTTTCTTCACTTGCAACTTGACCTGTAGAGTACCCCACTTCTCCTTTGCTTTCCACTTGAAGGTGGTACAGTCGTTTGTCTTCCGAGGATAACCATTGGCCATTTACTTTAGTGATATCAAAAAGTTCATTCAGGGCATCATATTTTCCCTCCTGACACATTCATCATAAGTCTTCATCACCTTGTCAAGCTTTGCTCGTATTACTTGATCTGACACATGCGGAAAATTCAATTTATTCTTCCATAATTTTGTAACTTCTTTGGAAATTTCCACTATTCGCTCCTTTCTTCCTTTGATTTCTGTTCCAAGAAACTGGTACCGTCCAATGATTTGGATTTGGAGTGGCATTCTGCATTTTTCTTCTAGTGAAGATTCTTCTAAAGGCACACTTCCTCTTCTTCTATGTGACTGCTGGAATCTCACCAGATTATTGGTCCAGATATCCTTGTTCTTCTGTATGGTAGTATCACTTTTCTTGTGTGACATTATATTGCTTCTGAAACAGATATAAAAAGGTATTAAGTTGATTTGTTTGTTTGTTTATATATATATATTTATATATATATATAATATTAATATAATATATAGAAATAATATAATAATTAGAGGGCGGATTTTTAGGTGAAAAAATATGACCAAATATTTATTTTTTAGGTGATAAAATTTTGGAAAATATTTTTAGAACATCCATAGAACGTCTCACGAAAATATTTATCACCAAATATTTTGGGCTCTATATATTTTTTGAGTTTGACTCCCCTCTACAAAACATTCTGGATACGCTTTTGTTTACGTGTTAAAATGGAAGAAAAATTCAACAAATTATTAGGTTAATAAATTTTAAAAATGTTCTGGAATGTTCAAGAGTGCAGAAGCGAATTCCACATTTCGCTACGTTTTTTAATTAAGCGAACATATTACAAATAATAAAAGCTTACCTGAAGTTGAGTTGAACTGAACAGTTGAGTAACTATTGCGCAATACTGGACACAAGTGATTCGGTTGATTTCATTTCGTGCTTTTATACAATTTGTGAGTGCATGAAGAACAAGGTCGTGTGTTCTAGAATTTTCTTGTATGGGTGGATTGATATTAGTCATCGAATTTGAGCACCGGAAGTGATTTTTCGGGCGATCTCACGATATATTAGCGTACTGAAAAATTCGAAAATATTTTTTAGGTTAAAACCTAAAAGTCCGCCCTCTAATAATAATATATTTATATACTTATGAGTAGTAACGTAAATATATGGTTATGGTGATTCAAACTTTTGATTTGGGGGGTGACCTTTTTTAAAAACTGAGAGGAATTAGGGTCTTTTTCATTGTTTTTAAGCAAAAGTTCATCGATTTATAATACAGGAGATCTTTTATTTGAAAAAAAGTCTAAAAGTTATAACCCTAATATATATATATATATATATATATATATATATATATATATATATATACAGGGTGTTTCAAAAGTCCAGTCCCATAGGGGTTTTGCTCCAGATAACCTATTCAGTTCATAAGAATAATGACGGAATACATACCCGATGAGAAGGTGAAGTTAAAAGTGAATAGTATTGTTTACAACACACGTCCAAGGATGGGAAATGATCTGAAGGATAACATATGAGTAGCGTGTGCATCCCTAAGAAACAGTTTGCTTGTGTCCTTACATCCGTACGTGACAGAATCTACATTACATGCGTAAAGAACTGCACGATACATATAGGGTGTCCCAAAAAAAACTATATACTCTTTATAGCATCATATATTTTATAATTAAAAAAAAACCAAACAATATATTGTTATAGCAATTGCCAATGAAAGGTAAATTAGTAATCTAAGTGATCAAAATGTTATAGCGAGTTGTTTGCATATAAAATTTAATTAACTACGCCAAGTGCTCAAAATGTTCTCCGGCAGCATGAATGCACTTTTGAATGCGTCGACTAACTGATTCGCAGACGTGGACTAATGTGGATGCTGTGATGGTCCCGCATTTTTCCCTAATTGCATCCTTAAGGTGTTCGAGTGTTGCGGGTCTTGTACCATAAACTGCATCCTTCAGGTAGCCCCACAAGTAAAAATCAAGTGGAGTCAAGTCCGGTGAACGTGGAGGATACTCAACGCTTCCTCTTCGTCCTATCCAACGGTTAGGCAACGTTTCATCGAGGTACCTTCTGACATCACAATGATAATGAGGGGGGCTCCATCTTGTTGAAAGTAAAAGTCGTCGTTTCCAAACAACTTCCGAACTGCAGGTATAATTTCTGTCCGCAGCATGTCGAGATATGCGGCACCGGTAACTGTCCCATTAAAGAAAAATGGTCCAACCAAACCCCTGAATGATAAACCATACCATGCTGTTAATCCTAGTAAATTAACATGTTTATCCACATAAACGTGTGGATTATCAAGTGACCAGTACCTGTATTGAAAGTGCATTCATGCCGCCGGAGAACATTTTGAGCACTTGGCGTAGTTAATTAAATTTTATATGCAAACAACTCGCTATAACATTTTGTTCACTTAGATTACTAATTTACCGTTCATTGGCAATTGCTATAACAATATATTGTTTGGTTTTTTTTTAAATTATAAAATATATGATGCTATAAAGAGTATATAGTTTTTTTTTGGGACACCCTATATAATGTTATGACGAAACTATTTTGGATGCGCTCCTGGAATACTTCAATAATTTGTGGAACACGTACAGTTAGCCGACATCCTGAATGACCCATATTGGCTCTTTGTACAGAACTGGTATTTTTAATTTCTTCACCAATATTATTACTGCTTTGTAACGAGGCAATATATATATGTGTGTGTGTGTGTGTGTGTGTGTGTGTATGTGTGTGTGTGTGTGTGTGTGTGTGTGTGTGTGTGTGACTCAGAGAGAGAGAGAGAGAGAGAGAAAAACGACATTTTGCAGTCTTTGTTAACTGTTTCAATACAGATATCGTAAATAAAAATTCCTACGCCATAGTACAATGGTCCATACTCTAAATAACGTAATCCACTGTGATCAGATTGTAAACAAAAATGTTGTAATATAATACAAAAAATAACGCAGCCATTCTATGAAACCATTCAGTTCACGTAATGCCTAAAAGTTTCAAGCATTTCGCTTAACGCCTCTGAGTCCTAATCACAGGCATTACGAATTACAAACCTAACCAACTTAATCTAACCTTCACGAAGTGAGTAGCTGGTTAATCGTATAACACGAAATGCCTTAAATTTTTAGGCATTACGTGAAATGAATAGTTTCACATAATGACTGTAAAACACACACACACACACACACACACACACACACACACATATATATATATATATATATATATATATATATATATATATATATATATATATATATATATATATGAACAGAAGGATCAACACAACGGCAAACATTTTCATTTATTTGTACTTCAGACGTTTCGACAAATCTTTTGTCATCATCCGTTTCCCTAAGGAGAAGTCAATAGCTTTGATATATATATATATATATATATGGTCTCGGAACGGGGTTTGCCCCAATTTGGTGGTCTGTCGTATTAGAATGTTACAGTTTATTTAAAATATTAATCGTGTCTCCGCGATTAAATGTTAAGCTAATTCCGCCCTCGCATTACTCCGTTCGTCTAAAGTATTTCGGCATAAATAAAAAGTCAGTAAATTGTGAATAAAAGTGTGTAATTTATCCCCCATCCTTTTGCATTGTCCGTAAATTAATGGCGGCCACGTCTACCGTCTGCCCGGGTGTTTATAAAGCACAGTGATGCGAGTGTAAAGAGAAGAAGAAAGAGCAATGATAAAAGAAATTGAATAAAGTAAAGTAAATAATAAATTGTAAATAAGGGGAATCATTACATTTCAATCACTACATCACGGTATAGTAGCACATAAAATGAAATATATGGGAATAACAGGCAAAGTGGGAAAATGGATCTACAACTTCCTCAGAGAACGTCTACAGGTCGTTAAAATTCAAGGTATATCATCATCAGAATCGGAAGTACGCAGCTCAGTACCACGAGGGACAGTACTAGCCCCACTCCTGTTCATTATCATGTTAACAGACATAGACAGCGGAGTAAACAGCAACAATATAGTAACATCCTTTGCAAATGATACAAAGATCAGCAGAAAAATCAGCGATGTAAATGAAGTGGAGGCCTTGCAGAGGGACACAAACAAAATATACAAATGGTCAGAAGACAACATGACATTTAGCACCGAAAAATTTCAGCTCTTGAGATATGGTAGAAAAGAGGAACTTAGACTGCATATTATGCTCCAGATTGACAGGAAATTCAGAGAAGAACGATCGATTTGGGGGTAATAATGACGATGATGCGAAATTCGAAACACAAAATCAGATAGCGATAAACATAGGCGTACGAGTCGGGGGTATGGGGGGCTGAGGGAGGTCTGAATTCGAGCAAACTGGCTCTGCATTCGAGCAAAATCAAAAAAATAATAACTCGTAAAAGTTGGAGAAATTCTAGCCTTATATCATATTATAAATTCAGGATCAGAAAGTTATAAGATAATTTCATATTTTTATTTATTAGCTGTTATTAAGTATTTATTAAGCTGTTATTAGTACTTATAGGCTATTTTTTTATGCCAGGTTTAATCTAGATTTTACTATGGTATTTAGCCCAAATAGGGGCTATAACACTTTGTTTAAAAATTCAAAAGAATATCTAATCTTTGTCGTGAGTTAATTGCTTTCAAAGGTTATCATGAATATTGAATTACTTGGTAAGTAGAAATTTTTATAATTAGGTAAGGTATTAATACCTTATTAGCCAAATTAAAATAGGTAAAGCCCTAGCCTCTAGGTCTATTCCTTTAAACTTGCTAGTATAACTTCATTTAGGCTAAGTCAAACTTTTATCAAGCTCAAGTAAATTAAGTCTAACCTTATGAATGACATGCTGCATATTATTATTTAGCTAATTAGTGACATGATCAGCTTGATACTAATTACTTGAGATTTCTATTAGGGTCTCTTTTTAGGCTAGGTGCTTAATGCTTAATTTTAATATGTTTGCAGACTGCACACCAATTTTAACTTCTCAAAAGATATGTTGTTTCAACTTTCATTTTACATTGTGAGCACAGTAGGTGCTACTAAATTTACTTTTGTTGGCTCACAAGTTTTTATTATCTTTCTTATTCATGAATAAAATATTTGATATAGTCTTATGCCCTATTAAGGATTACAATCCTTAATATATATATATTCAGTGGCGGACAGCCCTATAGGCTGCACAGGCTGAAGCCTAAGGCCCGGATGTCTTAGGGGCCCGCCAAAAATATGTGTTAAGTAAAAAAAAACAATCAAACAAAAGTATTTATTTCGGAAAATGAGATACATAAAAATTGAAATACATATATAATAATAGAAATATTTAAAATTGTAATTTGCGACATTTTTGCCTGCGAATTCATTAATAATATCCTGACAGTCAATTTTATACAAATGCTCCCACTCGATGTGCATCAATGACAAGTAGTTCAACCTTTCGTCTTTCATTGTTGACCTTAGGTAGTTCTTGTTTTGTGCGCTATTATGCATTACTCCCTCAATGAAAATTAAATTTTATAGTATATGAATAAAAGGGCCCGATCATACATACTAGGCCTAAGGCCCAGAAAATGTTAATCCGCCCCTGTATATATTAGGGATTACAATACATCATGGAAGTTGCATAAAAAAGAAAAATCATACAATTAATTTTGCAAAGCATGACACGTATCCTTTGGTAATGTTAGTGCTTCTAATAGCCTGTTGGAGTGAGGGAGCCTGAGCTGGGCCTGTGATGATCCTAATTTCATATATATATATATATATATATATATATATATATATATATATATATATATATATATATATATATATATATATATATATATATATATATATATATATATATATACTGTATGATATATATATATATATATATATATATATATAGTTAATTAATTACATTAACTATCTAATTTCGGGCATTCTTTGTTGTAACTTAAAAATTCGGCCAAATTTGTATCAGCCCCCCCCCCCCCCCCCCCAAAGATTAGGTTCCGTACGCCTATGGCGATAAATAAAGCAAAAAGAGTCGCGGACAGGTACTAAGAATGTTCAAACGAAGGGACAGGACTAATGATTCCCCTGCTAAAAATACTGATTATACCAAAATTTGAATACTGCTCAGTCTTGACGTCCTCATACAAGAAAGAAAAAATTAATACACCACTAGAAGTTCAGAGGCACTTCACAGCCACGACTGATGGCTATAAAGAACTCAACTACTGGGAAAGTCTATGTAAACTAAATCTGTACTCCCTGGAAAGAAGAAGAGAGAGGTACAGCATAATCTACATATGGAAAATGATTGAAAAACTGGTACCAAACCTAAAACTAAACCCAATTACCATTCAAACGGTGGAGAGCGCAAGAAAGCAACTCGCTCCTCCACCAAGCGAGACCTAGAGGCGGGGCCACCAGCTTGGCCTTCGTGTGAAGAGAGACCAAAGCACGGAACAGCAAAGAGGTTAAAGATATATATATATATATATATATATATATATATATATATATATATATATATATATATATATATATATATAGGGTGTCCCAAAAAGAGTGGCCCTAAACGAAATATTAATAACTTTTTTATTAAAGATGCTAGAAGTAAATACTGAAAAATAAAATAACAAGCGAAGGTGTAAGTTTTATTCCCATGCACTAGAGGTTAAAGATATATATATATATATATATATTATATATATATATATATATATACAGAGTGGCCCAAAAAGAGTGGCCCTAAAAGAAATATTAATAACTTTTTTATTAAAGATGCTAGAAGTAAATACTAAAAAATAAAATAACAAGCGAAGGTGTAAGTTTTATTCCCATGCACTAGTAAACCTCTACATGTTTTCCATCATTTACTATAACCAATCTAATTCTACGTTCAAATTCTTCAATGGCACGCTCCAGTACAGATGGGGAGATGGATGTGACAGTTTCCTGAATACGCTGTTTCAATTCCACAATGTTTCTCGGTTTGTTAAGGTAAACTTTAGACTTAACATAACCCCAAAGATAAAAATCTAAAGGTGTTAAATCGGGGGAGCGAGCGGGCCATTTCATTGTCGTGAGACTAAAACTGGCGTTACGTGACTTCCCTGGGTATAGGACCTATGTCCCTATCGGGGAACGACCGGTTTCTCCCCCTCAGCATAGATTTCGAAGCAATTTACGAAGAGGTCCGGGGCTCAGGAGATCCCCCATCCCCCACCGATGTGGGAGGTGTTCTTTTTGGTCACGTGATTGACCAGTGCACTACGTCGATTAGCTGATCATTCCATTTCTAGGGCTAGGAGTCGGGGGGAATCTTCTCCCCTAGCCATTAGCCTATGGATAGGCTGTATTGGGTTCCCGGAGTCAAGGGGACCCGATAAGTCTTTCGGGGTACGACAACACGTGACGACCGTACCTTGCACTACGTCGGTTAGCCTATGATTCCATGAATTTGTGTAAGGCTAGGAGTCGGGGGGAAATCTAATCTAATCTTCTCCCCAGAGCCATAGGCCTATGGATAGGCCTTGTATTGGGTTCCCGGAGTGATGGGATCGCCGATAAGTCTAACGTGTGCCGGGACAACCTGGAGAATTTTGCGAATGGAGCTAGTAGCCGCGCAAAGTAGCCTCTGTAGCCGTTCAATTAATTCTCGGTTCACGTCCCGGGTACCTATCGAAGTTTGACCGTGGCTGAAAGCACCTATGAAATGGTAGATTTCTTTTTGGTCACGTGATTGACGAGTGCACTACGTCGATTAGCCGATGATTCCATTTATAGGGCTAGGAGTCGGGGGGAATCTTCTCCCTAAGCCATTAGCCTATGGATAGGCTGTATTGGGTTCCCGGAGTCAAGGGGACCCGATAAGTCTTTCGGGGTACGACAACACGTGACGACCGTACCTTGCACTACGTCGGTTAGCCTATGATTCCATGAATTTGTGTAAGGCTAGGAGTCGGGGGGAAATCTAATCTAATCTTCTCCCCAGAGCCATAGGCCTATGGATAGGCCTTGTATTGGGTTCCCGGAGTGATGGGATCGCCGATAAGTCTAAACGTGTGCCGGGACAACCTGGAGAATTTTGCGAATGGAGCTAGTAGCCGCGCAAAGTAGCCTCTGTAGCCGTTCAATTAATTCTCGGTTCACGTCCCCGGGTACCTATCGAAGTTTGACCGTGGCTGAAAGCACCTATGAAATGGTAGATTTCTTTTTGGTCACGTGATTGACGAGTGCACTACGTCGATTAGCCGATGATTCCATTTATAGGGCTAGGAGTCGGGGGGAATCTTCTCCCTAAGCCATTAGCCTATGGATAGGCTGTATTGGGTTCCCGGAGTCAAGGGGACCGATAAGTCTTTCGGGGTACGACAACACGTGACGACCGTACCTTGCACTACGTCGGTTAGCCTATGATTCCATGAATTTGTGTAAGGCTAGGAGTCGGGGGGAAATCTAATCTAATCTTCTCCCCAGAGCCATAGGCCTATGGATAGGCCTTGTATTGGGTTCCCGGAGTGATGGGATCGCCGATGAGTCTAAACGTGTGCCGGGACAACCTGGAGAATTTTGCGAATGGAGCTAGTAGCCGCGCAAAGCAGCCTCTGTAGCCGTTCAATTAATTCTCGGTTGACGTCCCCGGGTACCTATCGAAGTTTGACCGTGGCTGAAAGCACCTATGAAAAGGTAGGGCCGGGGTGATCCCAGCCCGACCGTACAACGCTCTATAACCCACTCGTTGACTTATAAGTAGCGCGTCATACGGCCTATGACTTCGGCTAAAATTTTCCATCAATCGCGCGCCTAACGCCTCGGCTCGTCGGAGCAACTGTCTCCCCGGTGCCTATGGCGGCTCATAGGGCCAGCGATCGGCAATAAGTGGAAAATGGAAAGCCGCGGATTGGGCTAAGAAAAGCGCCTAAATCTTGTGAGATTCAATGGGTAGGTAACATCTATGCAAGGGGTGAGATTGTGAGTTTTAGTCCCTCCCTTCTCACGGAATCTACCAGTTGAATTAATTCCCGTAACAATGTGAGGTAGGATGCTGCCTAATCGAAATTCTCACAACTTACCCAATGGGTGTTGTAGACCGTTCCTCAAATAAATACGGACCATAAATTCGAGAACTTGACATTCCACACCAAACATTCACTTTGGGCGAATCACGTTCATGTTCAAAGGTCTCACGTGGATTTTCTGGTCCCCAAATTCTACAATTGTGGCGGTTAAGTTTTCCAGATGTATGAAACGTTGCCTCGTCAGTGAAGATGACGTTTTTCAGGAAATTTTAGTCTGAATCAATGAACTCGATTAGTTCCTGGCAAGTAGCAATTCTTACTGCGTAATCTTCTTTAAAAAGTTGATGATGCACTTGCACTTTGTAACATTTTAATTTCAGATTTTGTGAAGGATTCTGTGAACCGACGATCGTGGGATGTTTAACTCAACTGAAACTCTCCTTATTGACGTTTTTGGATCCGTGTGAAATGCTTCCGTAACAGCTTGCGACCTTTCTAGAGACTTACTCGGGCGTCCACAACTCTTTCTCTTAAGGACGGATCCAGTCTCTTCAAAACGTTTTCACCCATCTTTTATGCTCTTCTTTCCTGGTGCTTGTTTATTGTATTCAACTTGAAATCTTCTTTATGCTGTGATGATTGATTTACTTTCGTAAACATACCTGACTAGTTCAGCTTTTTCTTGTGGTGCCGTCATCTGAGGGTGGGTGAAATTCTGTCCGTTCGGAAATTGGTCGCTGGAGAACCTCATTGGTTTCTTGGAGCAATTGTTCTCTGGTTTGAAAACGATTTGCAGTTACTAGACGAGAAACATGGCGGCGGGCCCCTATTGTCGAGAATTGTTTTCCGGCCACAGTTACGCCGTCGATTTTCAGTTGATTGCGAACTACACCACTCTTTGTAAACTCGCTGGACAGTACGCGTTGACACACCAACAAATTGGGCTACTTCAGACATTTTGTGTCCGTGGGCTCTGCCAAACACGATGGCTCCTTTTTGCCACTGAGTAACATCTGCCTCACGACCCATTTTGCAGACTATATCCAACACACACTTTGTTCTTCACCACCTCACGAAACAGATCTGATCCTGTGTGCTACGTCACCGCTACTTGTCACTTACCAATGCTACATCAGCGCCCTCTGTGTGACCTTGAACTTCCTACTATCGGTGCTATTAGGGGTGACTAATTTTTGTCCGGTGCTTACAACAGTGTTTATTAAATAACGTTATTAACAATCGCAAAGGTTGGTGATAGATATTTATATTTGATTGGTAAACGATGTGGATACGCTTCATTGTCCAAAAATTAACACTAAATTAACATAATATATATATATATATATATATATATATATATTATATATATATATATATATATATATAATCAGCTAAATTCACTTACAATATAAAAAATAATACTAAATTTAACACTGTCAGATAAAAAAAACTACTGACTGTAAGCTTCAATTTGAGACCAAAGTTTATACTCTAAGAGCATTTTGATATTTTTCAATTTTTTCAATTTTTTCAATAAACCTATTTTATAGACTGAAATATCAATATTCCCACTATCACTTATAGAGTAGATGTTACTCCTCTGACTGTAAGCTTTAATTTGAGACCAAAGTTGATACTCTAAGAGCATTTTGATATTTTTCAGTCTGAAGCGAGTGAGTGATTAGACTAGGTCCGGAACGAGCAAGTGAATGATTAGGCTAGTCTAGTCTGGTCCGTAGGATTCGCCGTCACAAGGCCTTTGGTTAGACTAGGCCACCCTTCATGATAAATGATTTCTTTTATGAGAAAATTTTGTAGAATTTTTTTTAACATTTTAAAGTAACGATATGTTTTTTATAATAATTACGTATACAGTATCAAAAACTTACATCTTTACTTGTTATTTTAGTTTTTAGTATTTACTTCTAGCACCTTTAATAAAAAAGTTATTAATATTTCTTTTAGGGTCACACTTTTTGGGACACCCTGTATATATATATATGTGTGTGTGTGTGTGTGTGTGTGTGTGGTGTGTATATCATGACCTCATGAGCCTAAATAGTGGAGCGGCATGGCAATCGAATTGTTCGTTTTTTGATACAAGCATGAAAATTGGCGCAGAGATAGATAAATAGATTGTAAAAAGATTTGGATATGGAGGCTTCACGAAATTTTATTATTTTCGAGATGGCGGCCAAGATGGCGGCCGAAAAACTGAAAAATATCAAAATGCTCTTAGAGTATCAACTTTGGGTCTCAAATTAAAGCTTACAGTCAGAGGAGTAACATCTACTCTATAAGTGATAGTGGAATATTGATTTCAGTCATAAAATAGGTTTATTGAAAAAATTGAAAAAATATCAAAATATCAAAATGCTCTTAGAGTATAAACTTTGGTCTCAAATTGAAGCTACAGTCAGTAGTTTTTTTTATCTGACAGTGTTAAATTTAGTATTTTTTTTATTATTGAAGTGAATTTAGCTGATATAATATATATATATATATATATATATGTTAATTTAGTGTTAATTTTTGGACAATGAAGCGTATCCACATCTTTACCAATCAATTATAAATATCTATCACCAACCTTTGCGATTGTTAATAACGTTATTAATTAAACACTGTTGGTACTTATTATAAAGCAAGACTAATTTCATTTTGTTGCGGCATGTTTAAATCACTGTGCTTGGGGTCAGGAGGGATGGGAAATCATTACGTTTAATCAGATAGCGACTGATTTGTGCTTGTCGCTCTGAATGTGATTGTCACTGCTGTGGGGCAATAAGGAGGGGATGAGGGTACCATTACGTTTTGCTACGTCATCGGGGCTGCATTTCCGATGTCGCCTGGCGTGTGATGAAATTGTGTTGTGGGGAAAACAATGAGGAGGGATGGGGGTACCATTCGATTAATGTGCCACTGGGGCTGACGGAATTTAGTCGCTGAGTGTGTGTTCTGTGTTCACATCTCTTTTGGGTGATATCTAGTTGAATTGCTACAGCTGAAATATTAATGTAATATTGTTCTTTTCTCTTTGCAGGGCCGCCTGTAAGGAACATCATGTCTTCTAGTCAAAGCTTCAACGTCGATGATCCAGAGCATCTGTGGTCATCAGTGTCCGTGCATCCAACTGAGATCAACTGGAACCTGTGTATCATCTGCCAAGAGGACAAGGCAGAGCAGCTAACACGTCCTTCACAGTCGAAAAGAACTGACGTTGGGAGTGGATACACTTCACTGGCAGAAAACTTAGTGAAATTCAGCGAACTGGGTCAACTTCCACAGACACCATGGTTGCACACAATGCACAGTATCACAAGAAATGCCAGCTCAAATTCAACAACACTATGCTGAAGAGAGCAGAAAAACGGAAACTGGAAACAGACGGTCATTGCCAAGATGGAGACGAAACAGGTGTATACAAGCACATGAGGTCGGAATTCGTAGTTTCTGAGAAGGGCGTCCAAGAAGCATTGTGCTTCTTCTGCAGACAAGCAGCTGGCGCAGAAGGATCCGCGCAGCATCAACCTTCCAGCTAGACAGCCGGGTGCGGGCCTGTGCTGAGATTCTTGAAGACACACACCTGCTTGCCAGACTCAGTGTGGGAGACGTTGTGGCTCTGGAGGCTAAGTACCATGCCAAATGTTTAGTAGGTTTGTACAATCGAGCAAGGAAGGCAAAGGCTGCCGAATCTAAAGAAACTGCTCGCGAGAGGGAAATAGCCACTACTGTCTTCGCCGATTTGGTTCTATACATCGAAGAAACACGTCTTGGGGCGACAGCACCGGTGTTCAAACTGGTTAATATTGCTCGCCGCTACACGGCTATGTTGGAGCAGGTAGGAGTCAAAGTAGATGGCAGAGTTAACACGACACGACTGAAAGAACGACTCCTGTCACAGTTCCCAGACATGAGTGCCCACAAGAAAGGAAGAGATGTCCTTCTGGCATTTAATGACGATGTTGGTTCTGCGATTGCTAAATCCTGCGAGTTAGACAGTGACAGAGATGCGGTGTGCCTTGCTCGTGCAGCACAGGTGGTCCGCCGCCAAATGTTTCAAGAAGCCAAGCCCTTCACTGGTTTCGCTGAAGGATGCCAAGAAGAATCTGTACCGCAACTACTGCTTTGCTTGGTGAGAATGGTCCTGGATGGTGCCAGTATTACAGAACACGTGACACACACGACGCATGCAGCACTAACCATCGCCCAGTTGGTGAAGTTCAATAGTGTCAAGCATAATCGGACGCCTGGGACAACAGCCTCTGTCAATGTCCGGCACATACCCTCTCAGGAGACACCTTTTCCCACCTACCTAGGGTTGATGGTTCATGCTCACACACGCAACAGGGAATTGGTTGACAGGCTTTTTCACTATGGGATTAGCATCTCATATGACCGTGTTCTCCGAATCTCAGCACAGATGGGAGACAACGTCTGCCAGCAGTTCCAACGAGAGCAAGTAGTTTGCCCTCCAAAGATGCGCGGCAGTGTGTTCACAACTGCTGCTGTCGACAACATAGATCACAATCCAAGTTCAACAACAGCTAAGGAGTCCTTCCATGGTACTGCTATCTCCCTATTCCAGCATCCATCCTTCACTGGCGAAGGGGTTAATCGGAGTATCGTCATCGCAGAAGGGTCCGGTAAAGCAAGCGATAAGAAGATCGTCATAAACTTGCCGTACAACTATACTAACATTCCAACTGTCACCAGCACCATTACAAATCAAACTATCCCACCTGCTGATGTGGTGTCTCTGTGCCGAGAAGGCTTCCCAGAACAGAGAAAGACTGAATACCTGTGGCTAGACCACGTCAGACAGGCCCTTGAAAGGTCTGACGTAGAGGAAAACACGTCTTGGGCTGCCTTTCACGCCAGCCGTCAGCCATCAGGAGCTCAAGTTATATGCCCCACTTCTTTGCTCCCACTCTTCCTTGAGAGAGCACACACAACCGCCATGATCCGACATTCAATGGACGTTGTGCGAAAATGTATTGAACATGTTAATCCAGGGCAGACACCAGTAATCACCGTCGACCAACCCCTGTTTGCCTTGGCCAAGCAGATTCAGTGGAAGTGGCCAGAGAGCTACGGGGAAGACAAACTAGTGGTGATGTTTGGTGGTCTCCACATCGAGTTGGCAGCCCTGAAGATGGTGGGTGACTGGCTGCAAGGAAGTGGTTGGGTTCATGCATTAGTGCAAGCCGAGATCGCATCACCAGGGACAGCTGATTCGTTCTTGCACGCAGCCCACATCACGCGTACAAGACGAGCACACCAGGTAACCGCATCTGCACTATACATCTTACAAAAACGAGCATACGACAGAAGCTGTCAGATACATCCAGCTGAGGCAGGGGAGACAGAAAACTTTGAAGACTGGTGCCATAACAGAACACATGCATATCCTCAATTTCAGTATTGGGCAACCGTGCTGGAAATAGAGCTTCTGATACTCGTCTACGTGCGTTCTCTACGGCAGGCATCATTCACCATGTATCTCGACGCCCTGACTGAACTCGCCCCCTGGTTCCACGCTCTGGATCGCACCAACTACGCTAGGTGGATCCCAGTTCACCTGAAAGACATGGCTGAACTTTCAACAAAGCACCCAGATGTGGCCGCAAAATTCACGGCTGGCAGCTTCACAGTTCAGAAGACCCAGAAAGTGTTCTCCTCAATCCCAATTGACCAAGCACATGAGCAGAACAACGCCCTAATTAAAGGGGACGGTGGAGCTGTTGGCCTTACGGACAACCCAAGTGCCCTTCGGCGTTGGATGATTGCTGGACCAGAAATCGCCGCGGCAATACAAGAGTTCCAAGATGGGCACCAGCACAGGGGAATGCAAATTGACACACGGCACCACGATCAGACAGCCAGTGTGCAGACCGCATTTACCAAAGATGTCATCTCCCTTGTTAATGTGATAGAAGATCTTGGCAACCCATTCGAGGAAGAAAGCGTGGACCTGATTGTTCTCGACTCCAAGGAAATTGCAGGTCCTGCAGCGGTCGATGCTGTCCAGAAGGTGAAGATGATTGGCAAGGAGCAGTTCAAAACCTTCACCAGAGAGCGTCTGGTAGAAAGAACGAAGCCCATTGATGACATCATACGTCGCAACAAGCTGAACGTTTTTGTCAACCCCAGGCCGAAGACAGCAAGTAAAGGGAAGCACCAACTGGTGTGTCTGAAAAATAACGTCGGACTCTTTTCGCGGCTGTACATTGGTTGCCAGACCAGGGACGGGAACCTAGAGGAGTTCTTTCGCCATGAGAACCAAGCATGCCCTCCAGCACTCTCTGATGATGGTAGACTGCGCTTAGGTACTAAGAGTGACCTACTTCAATGCCTAGAAAACCTATCTGAAGTCCATGCTGACGCTCCTGTTACAACCTGTATAGTTATTGATGGGGCTGCCATAGTTCACATGTTGAAGCCCGGTGCTGCAAAGAACTTTGATGAGTATGCTAGTCAGATATTCATTCCCTACCTGTCCACAAAACTGCAGCAAGTGACACGCCTGGATCTAGTGTGGGACACCTACAAGCAGGATTCGCTGAAAGGCATGGCAAGAACAAAACGAGGACAAGGAGTGCGCAGACGTGTTGTAGCTGCAACTGCCATACCAAGAAATTGGCCAAGTTTCCTCCGTGTGGACTGCAACAAGACGGAGTTGTTTAGGTTCCTGTCTGAAGCTGCCCTCCGGTGGTTCAACATGGAGGGCAAACAGCTAATCATCACCGATGGAGAGAGAGTCCTCAGTAAGCCGCCACTGGATGATCTGGCATCACTCGCTCCATGCCACCATGAGGAAGCCGACACTCGCATGTTGCTGCATGTGTCACATGCTGCACAGCATGGCCACCGCAAGATCATGCTTCGGACGGTTGACACAGACGTTGTGGTGTTGGCCGTGTCTGTGGTACCGGAGCTGCAACCTGGAGATGAACTCTGGCTGGCATTCGGAACTGGAAAGGGATTTCGGTACTTGTCAGCACACGAAATAGCAGCTGGGCTTGGTCGACAGAAGGCTCAGGCATTGCCGATGTTTCACGCTCTGACTGGGTGCGACACCGTGTCCAGCTTTACTGGGCATGGTAAGAAGACTGCCTGGACCATCTGGGCTGTGTTTCCGGAATTAACAGCTGCGCTGCTGAAGGTCTCTTCAGCACCAATTACTGTACCAGAATGTGTCATGTCTACCATCGAAAGGTTCGTCATCCTCTTGTACGACCGAACAAGCACCAGCTCTGACATACATATAGCTCGACAGAAGATGTTTGCAAAGAACAACAACGTGCAGTTGATTCCACCAACAAGGGCAGCTCTAGAACAGCATGTGAAGAGGGCGACCTACCAGGGAGGTCATGTGTGGGGACAGACACTTCTACCAAATCCAGATCTCCCTTGCCCCACTAACTGGGGATGGACCAAGACTGGTGACCGCCTGTACGAACCACACTGGACGAACCTACCCGAGGCATCAAAGGCCTGTCAAGAGCTGGTTTCATGCAAGTGCACAAAAGGATGTATGAAGCGCTGCACCTGCAGAAAGGCTGAACTTCCATGTACGGCCTTATGTGCGTGTGAGGGGAATTGTTCTTCTCAGTAGTGATACGTAGCATGTAGTTATGTTTTTGTTCTTGTGTAAATAAAATATCAATCAATTCAATTGAAACCAAAGTCAATACTCTACACTGCGTTCGCACGTATTAAGCAGATTACATTTTCTCCAATGTTTTCAAAAGTTTTTACCCCCGATTTCAATGAAATTTGTAGCAAATAATCACTATATATAGCAGCATTGATGGTATTCATTTCGATAAAATATTTTCATAATTAAAATAATTATCTCATTTTATTGAAAAATATGTAAAATATTGTGTTCCGAATTATTAAGCAAGTATTCTATTTATGGATCTAAATAGTGAAAATGGGTAAGAAGAAGGATTTAACATTAACTGAGAAAAGAAAAATAGTCAAGTTACTCGCTGAAAATATAAAATCCATTGAAATTGTGAAGCAGTTTGGCAGAGCTTATCGAACTGTAAACAAGTTTCTAGCGGAGGGTACCAAACTGAGGCAGCGAAGTGATAAAGGAGCTATAAGAAAAGTGACAAGGCGGCAGATATCTGTAATCAAGCGCAAACTGCAAAGCATCCATTGTCCTTAAGTAAAGAGGTTTTTGAGCAGGTTGGCATACATAATGTACCAAGAACATCTCGATGTGGAATCCTCCAAACAACTGGCAAGACGTGTAAACCTACGATTCAGTCACCATTAACACCCAGGTACAAGAAGAAGCGTGTTGAATGGGCGCTTCAGTACGTGAAAACAGATTTTAATACTGTATTGTTAACCGATGAATGAAGAGCAACCCTTGAGGGATCTGATGGTTGGTCAAGAAGATGGATTGCTAAGGGTCAATCTCTACCATGGAATGAGATTTTCTTTTAGAAAGTTTGTGTAAGACTGGGCATTTATTTTCACACCATCAGGCACTCTGTATGGGACAGCTACTTCATTGCCTATCAATCCTGCCCAAAACATGACACAACCTCCACCTTGTTGGCGTCTTAATCTCGATGGTAGAAATTGGCTCTCAGCAATCCACCTTCTTGACCAAACATCAAGTCCCTCAAGGGTTGCTTTTCATTCATCGGTGAACAATACAGTATTAAAATCTGTTTTCACGTACTGGCGCGCCCATTCAACACGCTGCTTCTTGTACCTGGGTGTTAATGGTGACTGAATCGTAGGTTTATACGTCTTGCCAATTGTTTGGAGGAGTCCACATCGAGATGTTCTTGGTACATTATGTATGCCAGCCTGCTCAAAAACCTCTTTACTTGAGGACAATGGATGCTTTGCAATTTGCGCTTGATTACAAATATCTGCCGCCTTGTCATTTTTCTTATAGCTCCCTTATCACTTCGCTGCCTCAGTTTGGTACCCTCCGCTACAAACTTGTTTACAGTTCGATAAGCTCTGCCAAACTGCTTCACAATTTCAATAGATTTTATATTTTCAGCGAGTAACTTGACTATTTTTCTTTTCTCAGTTAATGTTAAATCCTTCTTCTTACCCATTTTCACCATTTAAATCGGTAAATAGAATACTTGCTTAATAATTCGGAACACAATATTTTACATATTTTTCAATAAAATGAGATAATTATTTTAATTATGAAAATATTTTATCGAAATGAATACCATCAATGCTGCTATATATATTGATTATTTCCTACAAATTTCATTGAAATCGGGGGTAAAAACTTTTGAAAACATTGGATAAAATGTAATCTGCTTAATAAGTGCGAACGCAGTGTACGAGCATTTTGATATTTTTCAATTTTTTCAATAAACCTATTTTATAGATTGAAATATCAATATTCCCACTATCACTTATAAAGTAGATGTTACTCCTTTGACTGTAAGCTTCAATTTGAGACCAAAGTTGATACTCTACGAGCATTTTGATACTTTTCAATTTTTCGGCCGCCATCTTGGCCGCCATCTTGAAAATAATAAAATTTCGTGATGCCTCCATATCCAGACCTTTTTACAATCTATTTACTATATCTGTGCCAATTTTCATGCTTGTATAAAAAATGAACAATTCACGTCGATATGGCAGCTATGCCGCCCCACTAAAAATGCTTGTAAAAAGTACAGCATTTAGCCTAACAAGGTCAAACTAAGTCTTGATAGAAAGGCAAAAAATATAATTAATTTTTTCTCAGAATTTTACACATTCTATCCCGGTCTTTCATCCTTTTTAAAACAGCTTTGCGTAAACAATGTTCTAAGCACATATCCCCTCCTCCTACCTACCCCAAAATGAATAAGCACGCGTGAACACATCTCTCTCTCTCTCTCTCTCTCTCTCTCTATATATATATATATATATATATATATATATATATATATGGTCAGGTATTCTTTGCAAAGATATTTTAGAAGGATAAGAGATAGGTAAGATCTTTTTCGTAGATAAAAGAGCTTCAAAGAAGAGATTTTGGTCCTTTATGAAATTCGGAATCGTTTTTCGTCCTTTCTTAAGAAATATAAAGTAAAAAATATTATTTTTTAGTATTTGAAAGTCTCAATAGAAAGATTTCTCTTCAGAGTTGATTCATATATATATATATATATATATATATATATATATATATATACATTCAACTGCAAAGAACACGCAGTATAAATAACGTAAAGAACGACGCTTGTATAGGAGATATTCCGCGCAAGACGAGAGAGAGAAAACGGAACAAATGAAAAAATGAAGTACCACCTGGGAATCGAACCCGGGATCTTCCGATTGCCGGTCAGACGCGATACCATATATATATATATATATATATGGGGAAGAATCTCGGTTTTTTTCGGAAAATTGTTCTGTTTTTTCCTATTTTACATTTTATTATATTTTAATAGTTTTTATTTTATTTTCATGCGACTTTTATTTATTTTTTATTTATTTATTTTATTTCGAATTATATTTATTGTATTTATTTTTTTTTAATTTTCTTACATCTCAAAAATGCAATCAAACATCTCATAACTTATCTGCGCCGCTTTTCAAAGTTACCCAAACATTTTGAGCAAAAGCAGACAAGTTTAAGGAAGTAATCAGCATCTAAAGCTTTCAAAACATGAAGACTTTGCATAAACGTAAATGAAAATGAAAAATTGGTTTCATAAATTCCAATTCAAATATTTGCAAAGCTTGTGATAACATGTAAATATAAACAGAAGCGGTTTTTTTCTCTGTCTGTCTCTCTCTCCTCTCTCTCTCTCTCTCTCTCTCTCTCTCTCTCTTGTGTGTGCGTGTGTGGTGTGTGTGTGTGTGTGTGTGTGTCCGTGCGCTCGGCGTCGTGCGTAGGCAACTGAACAAAAGTGAGGTCGAATACGTAATAAATCCACGGTTGTACGTACAAAGGTCTTTTTTTTTTCGTGAAGTAACACCTCTCGTATATCGGAACATTGAATTTTTTTTAATGTAGAAACAATTTTAGTGTCAGTAAAAAGATATATTAGTCTTGATTAGTTTTGGTTCAGGTAAGGTTACGGAAAATACAAAAGGAAAAAGCGAAATTACATGAATGAATAAAATAGAAAAGAAAGAAGCTGAAATCTGAAGATTAAGAAAATTACAAGATAGGGAGACCATCCTTCTCAATAAACTTAAGAATCTCACTTCCAGGTTACCGAACGCCAATATTGAGCATCGAACAGAGGGGAGAAATACCCTCCTTTGCATGGTGTTTGGCGAGCTGACACCGACGGAGGTCCCCAAGACTGGGTCACTCGACCAGCAGATAACGCGCAGTCAAGCGCCCAGTTCTACGAAATATCCGTGAATTAGGCGGATATGACCTATTTGAAGGCATAAAAGACATAAAGGTATTAAAAAAAGGCATAAAAAAAAAGTCAAGGATTAGCTTCCATTTATCACGACATAGGGAAATGTCCAGAGACACACTGCGCCACATCATCTCGTATCTTGGTGGGGCCAGCAATGGCATCCCAACGACTCTGCCAGAGAGTAAGAATCGCAGTTTGTGTCCCTAGAAGAAATTTCCTATAAGGAACAGGCGTTCACCTTTAGGGAGACAGGATACGGTAGACTTTGTAGCCTGATCCGCATCCTCGTTGCCTCGAACTGTAGCTTGGGCCGGTACCCAGCAAAAGTTGATCCTATACGCCCATGACAGCTATTCGAAGAAGTAAAACTACCCATCAGACAGTGAGCATGGTACCCGAAAGGCTGGTGTAGGCGAGGTTGACTGTTTACCGGAAAGGGGAAAGAAATTTTCCTTTAAAATCTGAACACAATTGGATGAGTCCGGAATTCGTCGGACAAAATATCAGTATAAAACCGTTACGGACTGGCAACGTAAATCCGAAGGAGGCTCCCGAGCATAACTCATTGAAATCAAAATTGGGAAGACCTGTAAGCCTCCGTAGCCAAAAGGGCAGCGGCATGGTTATAAAATAGAAAAATTGCTCTTGAGCTGTGAGTGATAGGTGTAAAATTTCTACATATTTATCACGAGTTTCTTATCAAGTCGTGTACTTTATAACAACTGAAATTTGAAAAGTATTTACTAAATTGTGAATCAAAAGTCGAGATGTTCGTTCAGGGATGATATTATCTATTCCTTGATCCATTTTGACTTCATTTTCCTGGAAAAAATCTTGGAAACGTAAAAACATTTCTGCTTCTATCCTCGGTGGCCAATTCTCTTGAGAGACCAAATTTTTTCAGAAAAGAATGAATTTTCTGGCAAAAATTGATAATATAGGTGTTTAGGGCTCATAATGAAGTTGGCTCATGAATATTTTAGCGGAGACCTGAAGTCTTATCTACTTTTTCCTTTATAATTTATTTTGTCCTTTTGTTCTTGTTTGTATTACAAACTTAATTACGAATATTTCATAGCCTATTTTCCATTATATTTTCAACAACAGATTATGAAATTTTCGATCATTAGTTTCGGTCTTTAACTTGCTTTTTTAGACTTAATTGAAGTTAAAGTAAATGAAATGACATGATGAGTCGGTGACTTTGATCAACATTCCTATTCAGTTTACGAGTAAAGTTAATTCGTTTTTTTTAAGTGCATAACTAACATTTTATTTAATCATACTCGTAAATTAAAGTAATAAATATTCACATAAATCAAACAAAATATTAACTAAATGCTATTTCAATTTTCAGAATTGTTAGCAAACACGGCTCTTCAGCTAATCATCCATTTATTTCTACTTTCATAATGTTCGAGCCACGTATCCAATCGACAGTCCACTTAGATTGAATGGTCTAATGCAGGATTTCCAAAATTTTGACGGTGACGGACCCCTTTCTAACCCTGGTAACTTCCTTCCCCATAGCCCTAATTTGCTTAAATTCCTAATACAGAACAAAGAGACAAATTGCGAAGATTATAATGTATGACTTTTGTTTATCGTCACAAGCATGAACTTTTACAGTAAAAATTAAAAACCTAAATATAACGCAAATGTTAAACAAAATGTCAAAAGTAAAACAAATTAAATGTCAAAAACAATGTTAAAACAAGAATGTTCACAAATGAACCTCAGGATCACGAATTTTGCAAATAACACTAAAATTCCAATATTTAATTTCAATATTTAATTTTAGTCAGTAATTTAATTTAATTTACTATTTTAATATTTATTTAATTTCATTTACTATTCTAACATTTAAGCGCAATAATTTGCTACGAGCTTTTACAGCTACCCTGACTCAATCACATCGTAAAGATGCATTGATAATACAGATCTGCGATGGTTTTGTTGTCCGAAATATTTTATCACTTATTTAGTAATTTTTGCACGCTGATTCCGAAAATAATATTAATTTTTCGCAATTACGTACAGATTTTTCATAACATGTCATATTTCATACGACATATGTAGTAATTTCATTAAATTTTTATTAAAGACTACCGCCTATAAATGCTCATAAATGCTTGGTTTTACCAAGACATCAAAGAATTGAGAAGAGATATCAGGGAAGGTGGGACTAAAAGGCATAAATCTCACGAGAAAACTCAGGACAAATAAAGATTAATATGTAATTGACGTTAATAGTATTCTTTCTTTTTAAAGTTGTTTGCATTTGTAATTAGTATAACAAAGCGAAATAGGTACCTAATGTAAATTGAAATAAATAATATTTATTTATGTTGTTGTTGTTGTTGTTGTCGTTTCCCTTCCAGTTTGCAGAAAATCCTCTTACAAAGTTCTCATTCGCAGGCCTGTGATAATAAGAGTAAAACGCGCCTATTTGCCTTTGCACGAGCGAAAGCAAATTCATCTTATAACGTTTGAAGTCTGTTACTATATATTTAACATCCGCTTTTCTCACAATACTACGAATTATCAGGATCGATTTTTAGCTGTTTGAAAATAACGTCCGAACGTCTGTGACGATGTTATTTTCTCTGCAAATAAGGTCCGAACGCAGTGAGGGCGTTATTTGACAAAATTACATGAATTATTATTTTTGTTAGTGTAGTAATATTTGGATTTCTGTTTGAAGATATCACCCCAGACCCCCTGAGATATGACCGCGGATCACAGTTTGGGAAACTCTGGTGTAATATCTAGATTTATGGTGCCCGTGGAACTCGAACCCAGAACCTGTGAAATACGAGTCCAGCAATGTGCATATACTTTATCACCCTCTTACCCATTTCCTCATACATTCTTAACGGATAAATTTGTATAAATTTTAAAATGGGATGTCACTAATAACTCGTTTATTATTAGTGGGGCCATAGATAACACATCTCCAAATTTGCCATATACTCTGCTTTATAATTTACCTTTTAAACTCTATTTAAGTATACAGGGTGATTAAAAAAAAAATTTAACACTTATATGGGAAAGAATTACAGATGTCATCCAATCACTACTACCAGAGATGTGCCTTAGGGCTCTGGAAGCAACGTTTGACCGCTTTCATACACGCATAGATATCCGTGGACAGCAAATAGAGACTGTATAAAGCACTGTTTGCATCACAAAAAATGTTTACAAATAAATTGGAAATAAAAATAAAACCCCATATAAGTGTCAACATTTTTTCCAATCACCCCATATTTAAAGCGTTTCTCCAAGGAAATGTTTTATTTATTTTTAGATTTTCATTCATTGTGCAAAAATTTCAATGTTCCAGATGTCTTTCGTCTACAAAGGAAAGACGTGCAATTTTTATAGGAAAGTAAAAATAGTTTTCCAAGTTTTCTATAAGAGAAACATGCTATTGTTTTCTTTTACCTATTTTAGCAGTAACTCAGATATATATAATTTCACATTAGGGAAGAAATTACGTAATAACGAAATGTCATTAGAAGTAAATTTGAGTAAGGACTTTGGGTGCATTCCATCAACGCGTTCGATAACAAAGTCGAAAGAATAAGCGTTTTGCTGACATTTCTATTTACCCAAGAAAAATTGGGACTGACCAATTTATGCAAACACTTCCTGTTCCGTTCTATAAAGAAACGATTTTATCTCTTACCCCCACCACCCCACCCCACCCCCACCACCCTCAACGGCATAGAAATTGGTTCGATCCTGAGCGAAAAAATTATTCAAAACTGAAAAATTCAGAGACATTCACTTTTTCAGTCTAAGAGGCTCCTTTTTAAGACCGAGTTTTCATTTTTTTTTTCGTTCTTGGCGTTATATATTCGTGTGCAAGGACAGTATTTTGAGATTTATGACTGCCAATGAAATATATCTGCTAGAAGCGCAGGCACCTAACTTGTAGAATCAGTTATAAGCCCGTTCGCTTTCAACTCTCTCTCTCTCTCTCTCTCTCGGTATATATATATATATATATATATATATATATATATATATATATATTATGATACACACAGACCGTGCATGGAACAAGGAACTCTTCTGGGATAATTAAATCCACTATAGTCCGAATAAGTAATGGTAAATGTAGTGGGGCTAGGCTGCTTTACCCTAGATCCATGTCCCAAAGCTGGATCCTGTCTGCTTTGCAGATAGCTGGTGAGGGAAGCTATATTTGTGGGACCTCTTTGCGAGAGACCCGTTGCCCAAGTCGGGCTTGCATCATGAAAAATAAAAACTATGGTATTTGTCATTTACCATTACTTATTCGGACTATAGTGGATTTAATTATCCCAGAAGAGTTCCTTGTTCCATGCACGGTCTGTGTGTATCATAAAAAACTCAGGGAACCATTCTGAGTTCATTCCCATATATATATATATATTATAAGTTATAACAAAAGGAATATCACTACCAGAATAGGAAGTACGTAAATCAGTACCACAAGGAACAGTATTAGCCCCCTCCAATTCATTATCATGCTAACAGATATACAGGGTGGGCGGAAAGTAGCTCCCTATTTTGGATTGGTAAAAAAATACGTATATTATCTATTATTTCAGAAGAAATACTGAAAAGGTAGGCATACATAGTAGGTTTTCTATAAAATTCAATGTGGGCTCCAACTCTTTCCACCAGCTTCTGGAGCCGCCCAGGAATGGCGTCCACTGATTTTAGCAGGAACTCCGGCGGGATGGAGGACATGACTTCCCGAATTCGGTCCTCCAGTTCTTCCAATGTCCTCGGTTTGGTGCGGTAGACTTCTTCCTTTACCCACCCCCAAAGAAAGAAGTCGCACGGTGTCAAGTCGGGGCTCCTGGCTGGCCATTGATGTGGACCCGACGACCCCATCCAACGCCCAGGGAAGTGGGCATCCAGCCACTCACGGACAACAAGAGCGAAGTGCGGAGGGGCGCCATCTTGCATAAATATCAGATCGTCGATGTTCTCCCATGTGCTGACAACCGGCCAGACCTCGTTTCGCAACATAGCAAGGTACCGCTCAGCATTCATGGTGTTGCGCAGAAGGAACGGGCCACAACCTGATCTGAGGTCATACCACCCACACCGTTACACTGAACCGATTCTGCCGTTTTTCAGCGGTAACCGTGCGACTTCTTTCTTTAGGGGTGGGTAAAGGAAGAAGTCTACCGCACCAAACCGAGGACATTGGAGAACTGGAGACCGAATTCGGGAAGTCATGTCCTCCATCCCGCCGGAGTTCCTGCTAAAGTCAGTGGACGCCATTCCTGGCGGCTCCAGAAGCTGGTGGAAAGAGTTGGAGCCCACATTGAATTTTAGAGAAAACCTACCATGTATGCCTACCTTTTCATATTATTTCTTCTGAAATAAATGGATAATATACGTATTTTTTTACCAATCCAAAATAGGGAGCTACTTTCCGCCCACCCTGTAGATAAAGTAACCAACAATAATACAGTAACATCCTTTGCTGAAGATACGAAAATCAGAAGAAAAATTAGGGTCTAAGTATAGAATCCGTGGTTAAATTATTATTCAGGACAACGGCGTAGTTATAGTTATTTAAAACATGCAAAGTATAAAATGCGAGTCTGACAAGTTTTTAAACGTGATATTTCTGTAGAATAAGTCAAGAATTTCGTTTGCATGCACTATAACAGTAGGAGCAGCAGGACGACCAGCCATTATAGTTTAATGCTAAGATTGCAATTGCGGTCCCCGTTAATTGAATGCCCAGTTAGGTCAACTGTACGCCCGTGATGATTGGTTAGGTTAAGTCGTGATATTTTCGTTAAAACTAACGAAAATATCATGACTTAACCTAACCAATCGTCAAGGGCGTACAGTTGATCTAACCGGGCATTCAGTTGCCCTAACCGGGCATTCAATTGACTTAACTTGGCATTCAGTTGACCTAACTGGGCATTCAATTGACCGAGGGCAACTCACAAGTAGATAGATCACAGCACTGCATTATCACACGCTCACACTACAACAAAAATATTCAGATTAAACTAGGTGTAAGCAGACAACAAATAAACATTAATAACAACAAGACGACGTAAACAGGAACAAATTTACATTTTGTGAATTTGATCACGGACTATATACCAGCACAGCATAAGAAAGTAATTTAACCACGGATTCTATACTTATGCCAAAATTAGATGTAAAATTCTTACAGACGGACGCAAACGGAATACAGAGTGGTCAGAAGAAAACACCATAAAATTTAACACCAAAATTTCATCTCTTAACTCTTTAATGCCTAGAGATTTTTTCTGAGACTGAATAAAATCTTCTGACACAGACCAGAACAAAGTCAGTAAAGTGCCACAGGGCACTAAAGGGTTAAAGTATTAAGAAAAGAGAAGCTAAAACAAAAGAATACTATGCCCCAAATAGGCAGAAAATCAAAAGAAACTCCAAAACCAAAGATTTAGGAGTTATAATGACCGACGATGCGAAATTTGAGACACAAAATCAGATAGTCATAAACAAGGCAAAATGAATTACGGGACAGTATGAAAACCTTTAAAGGAACAAGAAAGTAATGATTTCTTTGCTGAAAACACTGATCATACCAAAACTGAAATACTGTTCAGTCTTGACGTCCCCATACAAGAAGGAAGAAATCAATAATGTTGAAGAAATCCAAGAAAATTTCACAGCCAAGATCAATGACTGCAAAGAACTCAGTTAATGGAAAAGAAAGACTACCTACATTAAATTTATATTCGATGGAAAGATGAAGAGAAGAGAGAGATAGACGATAATATACACATAGAAAATAATAGAAAAACTAGTGTTTAACCTTAACTGAACCCAAACTACCCAAACAACGCTGGAAAATAGGAACGTAGACTGTGATGTTTCCAAACTAAAGACCAGACAAGAACATTCTCAATTCTAAAAGAAAAAAGCGTTGTTGTCAGGTCAGAGGACCAGACTATTTAACCAGCTACTCAAAACATCAGGAATAACACCGATGGGCCATCAGTCTGAACTCCGTGTAAAGTATATATATATATATGAAAAATTATTTCACGAAAGTGACACGTGAAAAGTATTTATGATGAATAAAACCACGAAGGAAAAAAGAAACACAAAGGGGTGCTCAAGCGCTTTCGTCTAATGACATCCTCAGGAACACTGAGACGAAAGCGCTTGAGCACCCCTTTGTGTTTCTTTTTTCCTTCGTGGTTTTATTCATCATATATATATATATATATTATATATATGAAAATTATTTCACGAAAGTAAAAATATACAGGGGAGGTAAAAAAGTGACCTCTTAGAGGTAAACTGTTATATTAAAAAAGTAAGAGGACTAGAGCTCACAAACTTCATAGATGCTTACCTTAACATGTTGTTCGTCTTAATTGAGAAGTTGCTCGCTGTGTTCCCCTTCCTGCTCAATGCAGGCCTCCAAACGTGGACGCCACTGATCAATACACCTGTTTACATATCGTTGAGACACCTCCCAGCCGAGCAGAATTCCTTCGCGTAGTTCATCCATATCTCTTATATTGGCACCAGATGTGTAAACTTTGGACTTCAGGGCTTCCAAAACACCATAATCTAGTGGTGAAAGATCGGGGCTACTAGCCGGCCACATATTGGGTTCGATAAAATCCGGTGTTTCGTTCTCAAGGAATGTGCAGTTTCGCGTGCTCTGTGAGCAGGGGCTCCATCTTGTTGGAAAGTATATCTTTCACCACTGATTCGTCGAATATCAGTTAGATAAAGTGAAAGATATACTTTCCAACAAGATGGAGCCCCTGCTCACAGAGCACGCGAAACTGTCACATTCCTTGAGAACGAAACACCGGATTTTATCGAACCCAATATGTGGCCGGCTAGTAGCCCCGATCTTTCACCACTAGATTATGGTGTTTGGGAAGCTCTGAAATCCAAAGTTTACATCCCTGGTACCAATACAAGCGACATAGATGAACTACGCGAAAGAATTCTGCTCGGCTGGGAGGTGTCTCAACGATATGTAAACAGGTGTATTGATCAGTGGCGTCCAGGTTTGGAGGCCTGCGTTGAGCAGGAAGGGGGACACATCGAGCAACTTCTCAATTAAGACGAATAACATGCTAAGGTAAGCATCTGTGAAGTTTGGGAGCTCTAGTCCCCTTACTTTTATTAATATGACAGTTTACCTCTAAGGGGTCACTTTTTTTTTACCCACCCTGTCGGTCTGAAAGCAGGCCCGTAGCCAAGGGGGGCCAGGGTGGCAAAGCCCCGCCTGGAAAATAATATGCCCTCCCCCTTGGAAAACCAACCGCAACGGCGTTCCATGCTACAAAAACGCCAAAGCCAACTTGTTTTACTTGCCTTTGAAAATAAGAGAACGAAGCAAATAGACATGTTTGAATTCCTAAAGAATTTCGCTAAAAAAACTCGCCGCATACAGTTATTCTAAAATTAAAAAACTTACAAAGACTTTTATTTACACTAAATTTAGACTAAATATTGTATTCTATAACCCAATATGCTTATCTATATGTATCGGTTTGATCATTTTTTTATTTAGCCTACGGTGTTTTACTTGTTATAGTTTTGAATGTAATTTTCTGCAGTATATTTCGATATTCACAAAAAATGACATTAAATTTTTTCATTGTTCCCCCTGTCAATTTCTCCGCCCCTCCTACTGATTTGGTCTGGCTACGGCCCTGTCTGAAAGTATATACCGCCGTTGTCTGGATACTTGCAGACTGACTCTCATATACATATACTAGCGGAGCGACCTGGCGTTGCCCGGGTGGAAGTTGAACACTTTTGGCTTGTTTCAAGATATTAAAATAATATATATATACAGGGTCTGTCAAAAAAAACTAAGCCAATTTGAAATCTCTATAAAATGCACAATTTGATAGAGATTTCAAATATTTTTTATATTAAATAAATAAAAGGCGCATAAATAATATAATCTGTGATAATTTTATAACTTTATTTTAAATATTTTAGGAGTTATGCGGTTATTTCTACATGTTGCGAAAATTTCAGTTTTTCTTATTATGTAATATCTTCTTTTTTTCTCTTTTTCAGAATTTGTTTAGATTTAAAATTTTTCGTGAATACCTCTAAATATGCCATTCTCACATGAAGATAAAATAATTATAAAGCATTATAGAGTTGGAAAAGGTTATAGTGCAAGGAAATTATTTTCTGAATTCGATTATAAAGGATGGACTAGATCAGGTTTAGATTACTTATTGAGAACTATCGATGAAACAGGAAGCATTGAAAGGAAGGTTGGTAGTGGGCGACCAAAATCAGTTAGATAGTATGAAAATATTCAGAAAGTGGAGGAACGTATCCTTAGTCAGAGGATCGACCTGGTAGCCACATGACACCTGCTCAAATATCAAAAGAACTAGAAATAGCAGAATCAAGCGTGAAGGATTATTAAATCTGATCTGCAATTTAAACCATTTAAAAGAGTGCATGGACAAAGATTGTCAGAAGTAAACTGTCAGAAAAGAGTTGAGAAATCCAAACGTATTTTACGTATAATTTTATTAAACTAAAAATTACCTACAGTATATCGTAAAAAAAAAATTTTCATGTTAAGTAGGAGAATCTCACTTTTTAGTTAATTATTAATAAAATTAACAATTCTGAAGATATCGTCATAAAAATTTAAAGGATATTGGTGATTACCTATACTTTATTGTGTAAAAAATTCAACTTAATTAAATAACTGGTTTTGTTTTAATAAACGTTTGAATTTGGCTTAGTTTTTTTTGACAGACCCGTTTTATATATATATATATACAGGGCGTCCCAAAAAAATGTATACACACTTTAAATAATTATAAAGGCAGTGTTTATTAAAATACATTTCATTTTCAAAATGTAATAGAATCTACAGACATTATTTAATTGTTTTGTCAACGCCTGTTTTCAAACTGACGTCCGTTCTGGTCCAGGCACTGCTGATAACGCGAAGCAATGGAATCGCAAACATCACGAAACATTTCGTTTGGTATTTGTGTGCATTCTCGTTCAATGGCTGCTCTCAATTCAGCGACTGTTGCAGGTTTTATAGCGTAGACTTTGTCTTTTAAGTATCTCCATAAAAAAAAGTCTAGTGGTGTGAGGTCTGGTGAACGCGGAGGGTATTCTACGAAACCCTTCGTCCAATCCACATCTACATCGTGCCAAGTACCACTCGCAATACTCCACTCTTCGGTCCGGATCATCTTCATTAATAGCATGGACTAATCTTGGAATGTAACTTTTCCATTGACAGCGCTTCAAAATGCGTTGGACAGACGATTCTGAAATTCCTACCTCACGACTCGCTTGCCGCACAGATTTTCTTGGACTTTGGTGATACGTTTCCAGTACTCTTTCTTGCTTTGTGGGGCTTGTCGATGTCCGTGGTCTTCCGGAACGCTTCTTGTGGACATTCTGAACAGTTCCATCGGCTTCAAACTTATCTCTAATTCGAGTGATGGTAAGTCGCGTTGGTGGATCTGTTTGAAACTCCCTCCTAAACTGTCTTTGCACTTCAACTGCGTTTTCACACTTCCAGTAGCATTTTAGAATGAATTTCCTTTGTTCAAAGCTTAGTCTGACTGCCATTATTAATTCTAATGGGTTTAACTTGGAAAGAAAAGCTGTTAAAGTGTGTATAAATTTTTTTGGGACGCCCTGTATATATATATATATATATATATATATATATATATATATATATATATATATATACACTTACTTTGTGTGTTACTTTGTGTGAGTTTGAATGACGGTTCAGGATCGACCTGCGGTTGACCCCCTCTGCAGCATCCCCCCTCATTTGCGGGATTTGGTGAAGGAGAGATGCTGTCTGATCTCTTCCTGCCCTCGTAGCCAGCCACGAATGGCTGGTCAGTGACTTTGCACAGGAATCTGTCCAGCTGGTTCTTGAAGTTATTCAGGTCGGTATGCAGGAGATTCCTTACTTCTTTCGGTAGGGCAGTGAAAAGCTTTGGGCCTCTTATTCTGAGGGTATTTTCCATCCTCGTTTTCATGCCCTTTGTCCCACAGCAGCTGCGACTGTACAAAATCTGCTTCTTCTCTCATTCCAGTTTCTTTCTATTTCATTTCTAAGGTTAGGGACAAAGCCCTCAAGTACATACATATATATATATATATATATATATATATTAGTGATGTAGGTCACATCCGCATCCACATCCGCATCTGCGGAACATCCGCACATTTTCTCGCATCCGCATCCGCATCCGCATCCGCACTTTGGACTGCGGATGTCGTGCGGATGTGGACCGTTGAGATAAAATGTCATTAATAAGCGGAAATTATCAAATTCTACTATATTAATAGAACTAGTTCATTGTGCGCAAAAGTGATGCAAGCGACAAGACGAGAGGCTGTTCTTGTATGAAGTTACAAAAAACATTCATAATAAAATACTGAGTAAACAGAGGGCCCATATACCAATCCTTCTCCGAGACCGGTGGTAGCTCTTGCCGGACCTGCGCGTAGGTATATATATATATATATATATATATATATATATATATATATGTATATACACCAAACCACTGTCTAGATTTGGATGAGACTTGGGGTATATGGGTAACTGAGGCTGGGGAAGAACATAGGTTATGTGGCGTCGGCCCTCAATTCCATATATATATATATATGGAATTGAACTCAGAATGGTCCCCTGAGGTTTTACATATACACACAGACCGTGCATGGAACAAGGAACTCTTCTGGGAAAAATAAATCCACTATCCTCCGAATAAGTAATGGTAAATGACAAACACGATAGTTGTTTCTTTTTCATGATGTTAGCCCGACGTGGGTGACGGTCACTCGCAAAGAGGCCCTAAAATATAGCTTCCCTCACCAGCTATCTGCAAAGCAGATAGGATCCAGCTTTGGGACAGGATCTAGGGTTTACAGCTGCACCTAGCCTACTATATTCAGAACCTCAATATAAGCAAAAGACGCGTTGCATTCACGTCGGATTGAATACATCAAAGAAAAAGGGGTAACTATTGTATTTTTAGCCAAAAACCAAAACTTAAACCTGAACTGGCAAAATTGAGCGTCCACTTTTCAAGGCACATAACATGTTCGTTTCATGATGGGATTGAACTGAGAATGGTCCCCTGAGGTCGGGCTAACATCATGAAAAAGAAAAAACTATAGTGTTTGTCATTTACCATTACCGTCTGTGTGTATCATGAAAAACCTCAGGGGACCATTCTGAGTTCAATCTCATGTGTGTGTGTGTGTGTGTGTATATATTAGTGATGTAGCGGATGTCATTTTTTTCACATCCGCGGATGCGGATGAGGATGTTTGATTTCAACATCCGCGGATGCGGATGCGGATGCGGATGTCTACATTTTCGTTATTTTTTAGGATATATTCGAGATTTGTTGTGTTTAACGTATATAATAAGTTATTATATAGAGAGAACTGTAGCTATAATGTAGTATAATTGATTAATTGTACAATAATTGCTGTACTTTTCTCTGAACACATAAATAATATCAAGCATCTAACTAATATAGAAATCAATTAGTGAATTCGTCTGCAAATAAATTCGTTATATTTTGTTGAGTTTCAGCCACAATTAGAAACCATAATTGTGTTACCAGGATGCGGGACGTGAACCCAACTCAAATGCACCCCACCGACCTCTTTCCCCAACCTCCACCCTTATAGAAAGAGATCTTTAATTAGCTTGATAACTATTTATATTAAGTTTAAAGTTTTATTAGGCATATTTATAAATGAGTAATTAAAATAAAGTAAACTAAGATGTTCATCGTTTAATGTTCAAACTTAATTATAGGAAGGTTATGCTTAAGGAACATTAATTTTTCTGCCTTTTCTGCTGCCAGTCTGTTTCTCTTTTCATCATATATTAATCCAGCACTGCTAAATAATCTCTCGCTTGGTACTTTTGTTGGAGGACAGGCTAAATGTTGCCTTGCAAGTTTACTCAAGTATGAATATATATTCTGCGTATTTTTCCACCAATTAATAGGATTGTCACATGCAGCCAGGCGTTTTTCTTGTGATAGCTCTCGATCATTTTTACTACATCTTTTGACATCGCGTAGGTCTCGTCATTGCTGCTTGACTCAAGAAACTGAGAGACAGATTCTGTGATAGATTTGCTTGTTGAAGGTGTTGGTTCTGTCACTGAAACTTTTATTCTTTTGGTGGGTGGCGAAGCGACAGATTCAAGAGATTGAAGCTCTTCAACTGCTTTGCCAAGTGATGATTTACTCGTTCTAATGTACTAGGTGAAAATAACTTAGCTTTGTAACGTGGATCTAAGTAGGTTGCAAGAGAGTAAATATAACAAGCAAACTGATTATATGTCAAAGTCACTATTCAAAACATACAGTATGATAATCTATAAAATGCATGTTTATTAATTATATTTCCTCTCTGTTATTTAATCAATTGCTTCATAAATATTTTTAGATTTTATCCCCCCTCTTTCCGGGCCCCCTAGAGGTTCGGGCCCCTGGGATTTAACCCGGCTTCTCCGGCCTTTCGGCGGCCCTGCCTACGCGACATATGGAACCTGCCAGTACAGAGAAAATGCTAATACCACATCTCCCAACAAGTTCAAAAGACAAAGGACAAGTTTCAAATGACGACAGAAGGAATGTGAGAAAAAAAAATATGTACCCAAATAGCAAACAAAACACAAATAGCACACAAATTTTTTTCAACATCTCGGACACAATACGGCTGCTAAGTTTTATACAGCACATGCAGCTGACACAGCTGGGAACCCTCGACTCGGACCGCTACATGGCAAGAAGCTACCAGAACAGGTAGGCGGTAATGGATCCATCTCGGAGGACCACAAGGCTACAAAATACGCGATATCAAAGGACAACGAACTTAAAATGCACAAGGGGCAATGCAAAACAAAGAACATAAACATTGTCTTGGCAAATATTCAAGGAATAAAACCGAACAATTCACTAAACAAAGTTTCGTATCTGAAAGGTTTTATGGACGAATCAAGGGCGGACATCGCATGCCTCACAGAAACACATCTTAAAGATTGCCAAAGAAACTGTGAGAACTGCGAACACTGTATTGATAAGAAAGAATTGCATATCGATGGATTCAACTTACTAAGAGCGGATAGAACAGCGAGACGTAAAGGTGGCTGTACTATTTATATACATGAGAGGCATATGACAGAGACGGTAATAAGTAAATCTAACAGCTTCGTGGAAACTCTTGCAGTGAAAATAGAGAAACTAAACGTGGTACTGATAGTCATCTATAGACCTCCAAACTCCCCAAATGAAAAATTTTCGGATTCCATTGATGATATCAGAACCATAATAAAGTCTGTAAACTCTCCATCCCCTAATATAATACTCTGCGGCGATTTTAATTTCCCATTTATAAAATACAAAAAGGTGGGTAGAAATATATTTATACAGCAAGATAAGGGGGCAAAAGAGAGGACCAGGAACAAGCAAAATTGCTGATGGCTCTCACAAACGAGTTTATGCTGACACAGGAGATAACAGAAAATTCTAGGAAAAATAACTGCCTAGATCTGGTATTCACAAATAACACGAACTTGATTGCCGTTATAAAAATAACTCCAACTATTATCTCAAACCACAGTATAATCGAGTTATCAACAAATATGGCGATAACTTTAAAAGACAATACACATACGGAAGGAAGAAGCAAATTTGGGGCTTTTAACTTAAACTCCAAGACCATAAATTGGGAAGAAATCAGATCACACATGGCCCAAATAGAGTGGAGAACAGTTTTAGAGAATAAAACAACTGAGAAAATGCTAACAACCTTGGAAGAAAAGACGCTGAGAATTTTGGAAAAATATGCTCCGAAAGCACAGCCAAAAGGAAAGAGGAACTGGCTAGAGAGGCAAAGAGAAGAATATTCCACAAAAGAAAGAGAGTAGCGGCGAAGTTAGCTAATTG
>JAJOZX010005275.1:127500-242500 GCA_023014485.1 Bathynomus jamesi
TGAAAGAAAGAGCATTGAAGATGAAGGTTGGCAATAACTCTGCAGAGTCAACGGTACAATACAACGCTTACCAAAGATGAGCAGCAAAAACAATTCCTTATCCGCATTGTTGAGACCCATCGACGAACGTTTCCTACCCCCTCTAAAGCGTCTTTACAGAATTAAAAGTTATTTGCGTGTTCTTTTGTCAAATTTCGTTATTTTTTTCATTTAAGAGAAAATTATTCATTTTGTAGCGACCTCTAAATATAGTCGGAATGAGCTCAGTTTTTGTAGTAATTATCCTTTTATGATTTCAAATAAGGGCAGCCTTGAGGAAGTACAAAAAAAACTTATTTCTTGAACCATCCTAATATGTATATAAAATTATTAATTTTTCTTTGTGTTTAAAAAATATTCTTTGAGCTATATTTTCTTCTTTCTCTTCGCCCGTTCCCGCCTCTATGCGGGGTCGGCATTTCTATATATATATATATATATATATATAATTTAAGTAAAAAAAAAATTTTTTTGTTTAAATTAAGCATAAAGTAGGCTTACTTTGGAATTAATTATAGTGAAATATACCAAATAAAGTCTGACAGAATTTGTTCAAGTTTTATTTCTATATTAGATTATTTTTTTATTTAATTCTTTCATTTAAATAACATAAATTCACTTTTGTACATTATAAAATATAGATACAGAATAAATATATATAAATTTTATATAAATTTATCGGATCCGAACAGCTCTCCTGAGCGCAACGGACAGAGCATTCTTCTCGTTACGCCACTCAGAGTTGTGTGCGTGTTTGGCAAATTTGCTTCCGCCATTATAATTTTCTTCACAATACATTGACATTAAATACAAATCATTTCGGTAAAAAAAATATATATATTTTTTTTTGCATTTAACTTTATTTTTATAAGAAAATAAAAAAATGAACTTTTTTTATAAAATAAAACGACATATTAATTAACTCATTAGCACCCAAAGGTCTTTTCAGAGACTTAAAAATCGTCTGGCGTCAGCCAGAACAAAACCAGTAAAGTGACGCTGGGCACTAATGGATTAATCCTCTATGGACGAGTATTTTTGTAGGGTTATATTATGGATGTATTTGTTTACAAATATATATATATATATCTATATTATATATTATATATATATGGGAACATATATAGATATAGATAGATATAGATACGTAGATAGATAGATAGATAGATAGATAGAGAAATTCATATTTGCATTAAAGACTTTTTAAAATGAATTAATTCTTATTCCGATATTGCATTTTATTTGACATTACAAAAAATTTATGTGATTTTAAGCGATAACTTAGCTTTTTATTCAGAAAATAAATTTATGGGTAGTCTGTATATAAATTAATAGAGGAGTAGAGTCCAGACTAAGTAGGGGCTAATTAACGCAATGCAATGTTCAAGAAAAAAAAAATGTGTGTGTGTGTGTGTGTGTGTGTGTTACAACTCAGAATGGTACCCTGAGATACTTTATGTTACACACAGACCGTGTGCATGGAACAAGGAACTCTTCTGGGAAATTAAATCCACTGTAGTCCGAATAAGTAAATGACAAATACTATAGTTTTTCTTTTTCATGAAAGAAGCCCAACGTGGGCAACGAGTCACAGCAGAGAAAACTTCAGTATTTACCATTTACCATTATTTATTCGAACTATAGTAGATAGTGGATTTAATATCCCAGAAAAGCGCCTTGTTCCATGCACGGTCTGTGTGTAACATACTGTTTATATATATATATATATATATATATATATATATATATATATATATATATATATATAAAACATAAATTAAAGTAATGCTGAAACAAAATCCTTAAAGAGGAACTACAGTATATTTAAGAAGTTGCAACGTTTCAATATAAAAAGCCCTTCTCAAGTCTTGAAGAAGACAGTCGTGTTTCTGCTAAAACATCGAAACATCTAATAAGTATTCTATTTATCTCACTATTAAAATGATGTTATCTTTAGTGTATCCCTAACAATGATTCATATTCAGAGACTATTGTTTAAGAGATGAGTACGGAGAATATACAAATACAGGGACATCAATAAGGACATACCATTTTAAGAATGAGGACTCTATCTAAAGAACTGCTATTGAGGCATTGCTTTCATGTTTCTTGGTAAAAATTACATTCATTATACACAGTATATAAACGGGTTTGTGACAGATGTAGTCTCTTAATAAGGTGAGTCTTTTTTGCTAAAAGTTTTTTACGCAAAAAATTATAATATAAATTATAATAAATAATATAATATAAATAAATAATATAATATAATATAAATAATAATAATAATAATAATAATAGATGTTGTGTATAATAATTGTATTCTTATTGGTGTATTCCCATTTTTTATACCATGTATACCCAACCTGGGAGAACTAAAATATTACCTACAAAACCAAACTGACTCGAGTTGAGACATTTTTGCTCATCCAGCTCAGTCAGTGTCGCTGTTGGAACGCTTTTTTTCAAAAAGCGACTCTGTATGAGGCAATTCAAAGAATCACAGGAACCACGAGTTATTTTTCGAGTTATTAAATGTCTAAGTGTCTTAAACTAATAAAATAGTCCGTGAGTAACTGGTAACACCTCAATATGAGCTACTTACGACAACATACAGTATATAAGAGTCATTTTGATTTTGTACGTACCCTTAATTCGTCTCCATGGATTGTCGTACGAGGAGGTGCGATACATATTTGTAAGCAAATTCAGGCAAGATTCAGGGAATTGACAGAACTTGCGAAATCGTATCAACGTCGCGGTTGAGCGTATAACAACAGAAATGTTGAAAAATGTTGGAAAATATGTTCATGACTTCCGCCGATCGATGGATTTGTCTCTCATTTCAGAAGTCTGCTCCTGAACGGCCAGAACAATAATTTGCTATATACGGAGACTTTACTTCGTGTACTTCACAATTTTGACTTTGTGGTGTTCAATTTCGGACATCCAATTGCAACGCGTGGACAGTGGTATTTAACCTGGGAGTAATTACCTCCCGGAGGGAGGGGGGTAATTCGGCCTTTTTCGGGGGGTAATGAGCTGGCGCCACTGTCCAAAAAAAAAGCTGAGCTATGGTTCCACTAGAATTTTGTTATTCTTTCCTAATTTTCCTTTTCTCATATTTGCCATTTAAAAAGGGAGGGGGGGGAGGTAACTGCGAAAAAGGTTAAACACTACTGCAGTAAGAGGAAATGTTGGTCTCATGGACATCCCTCAAAACACGTATAGGCATTGTCGAATTCCTAAACGAATAAATTCCAATAACAAACTTCGATGACGTCAGATGTACTTGATCAGAACAATGCAAGAAAACAATGAAAAAGAAGGCACTTTACTAACTTATAACACAAAATCTAAACCTAATTAAATAATAATAATAATAATAATAATAAAATAATAATAATTACTATGTAATATATTGTAATATGGAAAGTTGGAGTATATATTAATTAAACTAACAATATACGCCTGTATGAACCGTGAATTCATCGTTTTAACTTTTATTCTAATGATGAGAAAGCTAAAACACGAATTTAAGCATTTAAAACCAGTGTTTAAATTGATGTTTGAGAACATTTTCGGGGAAGACCTTTTAAGAATATTCTGAATACTGAGAATAATGAATGGCAAATTAAATATCATTTTCACCAAAGGAAATTTTATAAAGTGGAATGCAATTACCTAATTAGTTTTACCATTATTTACTGTAATTTCTTAGCTTTACATACAATTAATTAAAACATCTTCCCTTTACTCTTTAAAGGTCTTTTTTATGTCCCATTAAATACGCTCTGATTTAAGGTCACGTTTATTTCTACATATAACCATTTCATGACCTTTATTCTCAGAATGAATTATATTTCTGTTATAAAATGTACGTTTGCTTTTGACGAGCATGGAAATCTTCACATGTAAAGCTTACATAAAAATACGTACATCAAAAATTTACATGAAAATACGTACATCAAATACTTACATGAAAATACGTACATAAAAAACTTACATTAAAATACGTACATCAAAAACTTACATGAAAATACGTACATCATAAACTTACATGAAAATAAGCATATGTAAAGCTTACATGAAAATAAGCACATGTAAACACTACATGATAATATACACATGTAAATATTACATGCTATGTCTTCTCAAACATTATTTTATCATTTAAAATTCATATAAAACTTTTAATCTTTGGAATAAAAATATAAAACTTGTAATGACTTTATAATTAGTTTAATCTACGAACCGAAAATAATGCAGTGCAGTGATGTTCTTTATAAAAATAATCCTTCAACTGTAGATAAATACAGTTTGCTACATACAGTTCAAAAACCTAAATCATTTTTGCAGTAAACTGCCTAAATTAAACAATGTTTTTTTTATCCTTTCAAAATATGATGAATAATAATGAGTAATATTTTTTTGTATTTTTAATAATGTGGCGAGTGACCATGTTGCACAACCGTTTCCCGTGAGATTAGCGAGATTAAGCGAGGTTAGGTCTTACTTGGATGGTTGACTGTATACTATGCATTCAGATAATGTAGCGACTCGTAGTTTGGATCTTGCGTAACGCTGTACGTCCCCTCCGTCACGTGATCTCTGCCGTCACAAAAGAGATTAAACAAGCCCAAACATTATTACTTCAATACTGAGCCCGCAAACACTCTTATTGAAATTTACAATCTTTGATGTAAACACTCTTACTGAATTAATTAAACTTTGCGTCAAAGATTGTAAATTTCATTTTGAAAGATAAGTTATATACTCTGTCGTTTGGATTGGCGATGAGAAATCCCCTCTCACCTGTATTAGCTAATTTATATATGGAATTCTTTAAAAGTAGAAGTTTGCTCACTATTGTTAATTTCAACATTGCTTGGTACTGGTATATAGATGATGTCTTATGCCTTTGCCTTGAGAATTTGGATGTTGATGAATTTCCTGGTAGTTTCAATAATTTATTTTTGTCTACAAAAATTAGTGTCGAAAAGGAAAATGATGGATGCTTGTCATTTCTGGATCTAAAAATTCGGAGATGCATGAATCAATTCAACTCTGAAGTTTTCGCAAGCCTACTAATAATAACGTTTATGTTCATTTTTATTTTGACCATTACCCCTCGCTAAAAACTTTTATTTTCTCTTCGATGTTTCTCAGAGCATTGAGAGTTGTCAGTCTTGAATTTTAGATTCTGAGTTATGCAATATCATGAATATTGGTACTAAATTAGGTTATCCTATTTCATTTCTAGATAACTGACTTAGGAAAGCTAAGAATAGGTATTACAATAGTGTAATTGTAAATGAATTTGGTCACAAAAATATCCTTAGCCTACCTTACAATGTAAATTTTAAATATCTTTCGACCTTACATTAACGACCTGGCACTAACGTAGTCTTTAAGTATAATAATAATATGGTTAAATCTAGCTTAATAAAGAATAACCCGGATAATGCTGTTGGCTGTGTATTCGATCGGATGTACACAATGTAACTCAGTTTATAAAGGTCAAACGAGAAACACTTTAGAATCAGAGTAAAACAGCATAAATATGCGTGTAGAACAGCAAATAATTCTAATGCATTGTTTAACAATATGTATAGATGTAATCATAGCATCAAGTGGGAGAGTTGTAAAATGCTCGTTAAAAACATATATAAATAAAAGGAATATTCCAGGATGTGCATTCAGCCATTTTAAAAATAATTTCAGTAACAGTTCTGGAACGTATAAAATTAACAACATCTTGTTAAAATATCTTTTGCCCTTTATCAGTACTTGTTAACCTTGTGCTAATCTCTTTTTTACTTTTTTGTTTTAATAGACACAGGCATATATTTTTGCCATCTTGCCTTTACCCTTCATTCCCTGACAAGATGTACTGTTAAATACACGAAAGGCTTTGAAATAATTTTTCTTTTTCCTTGTGGATTTGCATCATTCATTTGTTTCACGTGTTTAATTGTGAAATTTATCCCATATATATATATATATATATATACGCTGATGCGGATGTAGATGCGGATGTTCATGCAGAAATTTGTCAGCTCGATAATATGATAGTTTAAATTCATACTTAGTTTATTAATTGACTTTCGATTTTTGGTTAGTTATAAATATTAGATATTCGATAATATTAGATATTAGACATTAGATAATATTATTTTGTAATTATAATTTTTTCACATACACTCTTTTTTTGAACGAGTTTTCGCCACACAACTGTGTGTTACCAGGATGCGAGACGGGGACCCAACTCGTCTTGCATCCCAACAACCAGTTTCCCCAACCACCACCCTTTGGAAAGTAGTGTGCTTATGACATTGTTATGTATTGTAGTATGAACAATTAATTATACAAATACACAACAAACATTGCCAGTTACATTAAAGATCAAATGAAGGTTGCACAAGTTTCAGTATTTGAACTGAATGATGGCAAATTGTACTTTAAAACTAGCAATTTAGTAAATAGTACACATCCGCATCCCACAGGTGCGGGTGCGGATGCATATGCGGATGTTGAATTTTATGCGGATGCGGATGTGACACACATCACTAATATATATATATATTGAAAGGAATATTCTAGAATGTGCATTTATCCATTTTAAAAATAATTTCAATAACAGTGCGGGAATGTATAAAATTGACAATATCCTGTTAAAATACCGTTTGCCTTTAATCTACTGTTGTTAATCATGTGCTAATCTTTTTATTTTTCTGTCCCGTTGTACATATGTATATATTTTCATCTCGCCTTCTCCCTTCATTCCCTGACGAGGTGTACTTCTGAATACACGAAAGGACTTGGAATCATTTTTCTTTTTCCTTGTGGGTTTGTATCATTCATTCATTTCACGTGTTTAATTGTGAAATTCATCCCATATATGTGTGTGTGTGTGTGTGTGTAGATTCATCCTAACTCTTTGTTTAATGTCGCTTATGTCATTATATAAATGTATAAGTGTTGCAAATGAGTACCTCCCTCAAATTCATGCTAGAAAGCTATTTTTGTCTTGCATAACTACATAAAATATCTTGACACTAGATCCAATGAATCTCTCTCTCTCTCTCTCTCACTGCTTTATTTCCAGCTCCGCAGCGAGTACTGAATGATGTACCAGTTAAAAAAGGGAAACTGTACAATTAAAAATTGAATAACCTCACATTCTCGACACTTTTTTTTCTCATTAGATTAAGTTAGGTGAAATTAAACTAGTTTTTACTGTGGTGTCAACAGAGTGTTTCGTCGATGAAATGAATATAAGTTAAAAGCAGCTGTCGAATTTAGTTTATTTATTTCAGAAGCTGTTCTAATAGGGTGCAAGTATGTCAATACTTATCCGCTGTTTTTGCCACTCCACTAAAGTGAACCCCAAATTACGGAGAAAAGACAACATTTGCATCGTCATTTTCTACCATTTTAACGGAGTTGAGAGATCTAAATATTCAGCCTAATTTTTTTTTTTTTTTTAACTTACACTATAAAAATGAGAAGTATGTGCTAAAGAGGAATCGCAGAAAAAGAAGAAAACAATTTTAAACGGATAGACCTTACTGAAATGGTGTAAAGACCGTGTCCATTCCCTTTGGGATTTACCTTCAGCTCCGATGGGATGTCGCACTCTTGATCAAATCCGACAAATTCAGCGAGAGAGACGACTTGGACATACAATCGAAAACACCTTCCAACGTGGAGGTTCGGTGCTAGCGTCTCCGAGCAACTGATACAATGAGAAAACGGAACTTCCAACTCGTGTTTTATAGCTTCTTTACAGCTGTGATCTGACCTCATTTCCACCATAACATTAACGCGACAGGTCTCTCTCTCTCTCTCTCTCTCTCTCTCTCTCTCTCTCTCTCATTTCAGTCACTGAATCTTGTACTGAAAACATTACTGAAGCGTTAGCAAACAACTACAGTTAGAAAGACATTCAATGCTGAATTTCACTGGTTCTTAAAGGTAAAAGACAACATTTTATATTTACGATATGAAGCACTCACTGATATTTCACAGTGATTTTGCCAATATACGTTTACTTTAACGTTAATAACTTTGGATTATTATTTCAACTTGGATTTCTTTCAAAATAACAAAAGATAGATTTGAGCATTTTTAGCTAGAGTTAGAGTGTTTTCAATTGACACCTAAAAAAACATAAAAGTATGAACGTATTTTCATTCTGGTCAAAAGTTTTTTATAAAACTCAAATTTTATCTTTGTTTGAGTTTTATTATTTTCTATTTTTTCTTTATTTTATAAATTTTAGTAAAATGTTGAATTGATCCCTCGATATTTAATACGTGTGCTTCATTTCCGAAGTATATATGTGTACTTTCTGTTTTCATATTTAGTTTTTTTTTGTTACTTGGTGTAACGTTGTGAGCAGAGTACTCTCCCCCCACCCCCCTAGGTAAAAGTTTATATAACCCAACTGATCTTTATTGAATAATTTTTTAAACCAGAATATTAATGTAAAAGAAAGTACAATTAGCGCACATATATATATATATATGAGGGGTCCCGCGTCTTAAGGTACCTAAGCGACAAAATTAAAATTCGCCAGAAATCGCCTCCAAAGTTCAGCAATATTCTGGCAATAGTATCTCTGTTATTAATTGAGCTAGAACGTTCATTTTTGGCTAAATTAGAGTTCTAAGTATTCTAATGAAGATGTTGATGAGTTTTTTAGAATAGATTTTCATATTTTATATTTTATATATATTTTTTTAATTTTTGATTTTCTTATTATGCCGAACTTTGGGTGAACTTTTGGCTGGCGATAGAGGTGAAAAAAGTAGTTCGCTTCATAAGGTTTTCAACCATACTTCAAGTGTCGTAAGGTCATTATAACCCAAACCACGCGATAGAAGAAGGGTGAAAATAGTGATATCCATCAAAACACGTTTTCGCCTGTGGTGGCGCTTAGGTATCTTAAGACGCGCGACCCCTCATATATATAAAGGCGGAGGGGCCTTTTCCTCATGAGTGTAACTCACTTCCACATTAGCCATTGCCTGCGACCAAAAAAAAAAAAAGTTCCAAAACAAGAAATCAAAATTTGGACATTTGTTTTAGTTCTAATTTATAACTCTTTAAAATTTAATTTAAAATAAATTTTCCTATGAGACCGGACTTATGGGACACCCTGTACACTGTATACTGGGGGAGTCTGCAATACAAATTAACGAAAACTGCAATAAATTATATATATATATATATATATATATATATATATATATATATGGATATGGCCATAGTTTTTCGTTCGACAGCTGATTGAGCAATTTCAGTTATACTACAGATTCTAATAATAATTTGTCGTAAAGAATCAAGCATTGACTGATTAATACGTAGCTGAAATAAGTCAATTTTGACTTTATTACTCGTGACGTTTTTGGCTTTCTGTTAATAAATAACTTGTTTTTGTAATTCATTCTCATCTCGTGAACATTACCATCAAAAATTTTTTTTAAATCTCTGTAATTTTACAGTTTGCTCAATATTTTCTATACATTTTACAGTTCTTTTTTAACTGAAAATACAGCATTGGAGCTGTAAATCTTTCAAGATTCTATGAAAGTTTGTGTAGAAAATAAAACCGTAAATGAAAGAGTTGTTAACAAGTGTCATAAGTAAACTAAATAAAATGAAAATTCGTCATCATTCACTGTCGAAAAATGACTTGTGTATAAAATGACAATTAAAAATGAATTGGGCTTTCGTATTTAACAATAAAATATCAATTTGACTTTTCGGTTTTAACTTATTTTTTTTATTTATTTTTATGGAAATACGTTTACTTAAATGCAAAATTACAAAAATTAACCAAAAATTCCTCTAATATATATATATATATATATATATATATATAATATGATGCACACCCACAAGAAAAATGAAAAGCGATTGCAAGGTCTTTCGTATATTTAACAGTACACTTAGTCTGACGAGGTGTACAGTTGAATAAACTAAAGGACTTAGAATCGGTTTTCATTTTTTCTTGTGGGTGTGCATCATTTATTATTTCACACATATATATATATAATATTATATATATATATATATATATATATATATATATATATATATATATAATATATATATAATTTTCATATATATATATATATATATATATATATATATATATAATATAATATGGGAATGAACTCAGAATGGTTCCCTGAGGTTTTTTATGATACACACAGACCGTGCATGGAACAAGGAACTCTTCTAGGATAATTAAATCCACTATAGTCCGAATAAGTAATGGTAAATGACAAATACTATAGTGTGTATCATCAAAAACCTCAGGGAACCATTCTGAGTTCATTCCCATCTTGAAACGGACATGTTATGTGCCTTGAAAAGTGGACGCTCAATTCTGCCAGTTGAGGTTTAAGTTTTGGTTTTTGGCTAAAAATATAATAGTTACCCCTGTTTCTTTGATGTATTCAATCTGACGTGAAGGCAGCGAGTCATTTGCTTATATAGAAGTTCTAAATGTAGCTGGGCTAGGCTGCTTTAAACCCTAGATCCTGTCCCAAAGCTGGATCCTATCTGCTTTGCAGATAGCTGGTGAGAGAAGCTATATTTTTGGGACCTCTTTGCGAGTGACCCGTTGCCCACGTCGTGCTAGCATCATGAAAAGAAAAACTATAGTATTTGTCATTTACCATTACTTATTCGGACTATAGTGGATTTAATTATCCTAGAAGAGTTCTTTGTTCCATGCACGGTCTGTGTGTATCATATATATATATAGATATATAATATATATATATATATATATATATATATATATATATATGCGCATCGGTGGTGTAGTGGTTAGCGCTGACTATGAGTCTATCGGCCCTGGGCTCGATTCCCGGCGATGGCAAGCAGCGATCATCTCACCCAACCGTTCATCCTTTCATACCAAAAAATGGTTGGTAGATAAACGGGAACATATAATCAAAACTAAGGATACTAATATATATATATATTATATAGTGGAGCGGAGCGTTAAGACCTAGACAAAATCGAAAGGGTTCAAAGGCGAGCAAATGAGATAATTCCGTCGCTTAGGTCAAAGTCGTACGAGGATAGGCTTAAAGAGATAAAATTGACTACACTCGAGACTAGGAGGCTAAGGGGTGATCTAATCCAGTTTTTGAAAATTATGAATGGGTTCGATAACGTAAATAGAGATAGTTTTTTCGAAATATCACAATATAATAGAACTAGAAATAACGGTGTAAGTTGACAAGTAGAAGGTTCGAGACAGCAGTTGCCAAAAACGTTTTTACGCATAGAATAGTAAATAGCTGAAATAGTTTGCCGGTAGAAGTAATTAGTAGCACATCTATAAACATTTTTAAGAATCGATTAGACGCATATGTTGATAGATTGGGTGTAGTTTAAGGTAGTAAAATTAAGGTTTTTGTGGTTCGGAACCCACGTAAAATTGTAGGTCCCCTCCGCCACCACGGAAGACATGCGCAATACACAAATAGAAACACAGTTAGGTAGACCAGCCATGAGTGGATCTCGGGTCTTTGTTGGTCTGAAACATTATAACATTATATATATATATATATATATATACGCCTCGGTGGTATAGTGGTTAGCGTCACTGACTACGAATCCATCGGCCCCGAGACCAAGATCCGGTGACGGCAGGAGGCGCGCAGCAAAACCCAACTGTTCATCCTTCCACACACTAAGAAAAAATTGGTTGGTAGATAAATGGGTACCCTGGGTAGCCTAGTGGTTAAGACGCTGGGCTGCTGTTGGGGCGTGGTTCGGATTCCACGTTAAACTGTAGGTCTGAGATGAAGTGACAAGCTTGACCTTCGTCAGAATGAACAATTCGGGGGAAACTAAACCAAGGTGTATGTGTGTGTATATATATATATATATATATATATATATATATATATAGGCTATGCAAAATTTAGCCCTCAGCAGAATTCCAACACGGCTCTCTGACTCGAAGACATGGTCGTTGACCATTCAGTCCGTGTTTACGAATCAGAGCTCCTTTGGTTACCTTCCGCCAGAATTGTTCATTCTGACGAAGGTCGAGCTTTTCACTCCACCTTAGACCTTCAGTTTAACGTGGAATCCGAACCACGCCCCACCAGCAGCCCAGCGTCTTAACCACTAGGCCACCCAGGGTACCCATTTATCTACCAACCACATTCTTTATTGTGTGGAAGGATGAACAGTTGGGTTTTGCTTCGCGCCAGCTGCCGTCACCGGGTCTCGATCCCGGGGCCAATGGATTCGTAGTCAGCGACGTTAACTACTATACCACCGAGGCGCTCGCTCTCTCCCTCCCTTTCTCTCTCTCTCTCTATATATATATATATATATATATGGTGATATATATATGGTTAATGGTAGGGAATTGGGGTGGTTGGATGTACAGTAGGTAGCGGTGTCCCTCAGGGTTCAGTGTAGGCGCATTGCTATTCGTAATCTACATTAACGACATAGATGTAGGCTTGACCAGTAACGTGTCAAAATTCGCGGACGATACTAAAATAGGCGGTAAAGTTCTTAAAGTGGACGATAGAAATAGGCTCCAAGACGATGTAAATAGGATTATGGAGTGGACGGATAGGTGGCAGATACAATTTAACGTAGACAAATGTAAAGTTTTGCATATAGGTTCTCGTAACAACAGTTACACGTACACGATGGATGATAGACAGTTAGCGAGCGTTGACGAGGAAGTAGATTTAGGCGTACGCGTATCTAAGAATTTAAAAGTTAGGAACCAGTGCCTGGAGTCTTGCACAAAAGCTAATAGGATGTTAGGCTTCATAGCGCGTAATTTCGAATTTAAATCGAAGCATATTATATTGACCCTTTACATTCTAGGATTTGTTTCAAAGGTATCTTTTACCAATTCGACATTTTCCTGAGAGGTACCTGGACGTTCAGACTTTGCCTCATCATGAACATATCCTGTTCTTTTAAATTTATTGACCAGCTCGCGAATTGCTTTGTCTATATAATACTACGGTTAAATCTCGCTTAATGAAGAATAGCTCGGATAATGCTGTTGGTTGTGTATTTGATCGGATATACACAATGTAACAGTTTATAAAGGTCAAACAGGGAGAACTTTAGATATCGGAGTTAAACAACAAACAACAACTAATTCTAATGCATTGTTTAACTATATGTATAGATGTAATCATAGTATTAAGTGGGAAAGTTCTAAAGTTCTCGTTAAAAACAAAGCTATAATTGAATATTCTAGAATGTGCATTCAGCCATTTTAAAAATAATTTCAATAACAGTGCGGGAATGTATAAAATTAACAATATGTTATTAAAATGTCTTTTGCCTTTAATCATTGTTTGCTAACCTTGTGCTAATCTCTTTTTACTTTTTCGTTTTAATGTACACAGGTATATATTTGAGTCATCTTGCCTTTTCCCTTTATTCCTCGATGAGGTGTACTGTTGAATATACGAAAGGACTTGAAAAAGTATAAAATTCATCCCATATATATATATATATATATATATATATATATATATATATATATATATTATATATATATATATATATATGAGTGAGTAGTTTTATATTTTTATGGTGTGATTTATACCTTTGTCTTAGCCTGTTTTCCTTTAAACCACATAATATAAATTCAACCCAAGGTTATATATATATATATATATATATATATATATATATATATATATATATATATATATATATATATATTTATTTATATATATATATCACTTGTTATATATTCTTATTTCTCTGTCAATTCGTGTAGGGGAATAAATGAAAACCCTTTTACAAAAATAATATATTCCTCACAGAATTTGTAAACCAATTACAATGAAAAAATTAAACTTTTGTCAATAATGAATATTTGTTTAAGGAAATTACACTTGAGACATTGATTCTTACGGTACTTGTAGGTTATCTCCCCCTCACCAATTTTGACTAACGAAAATATCACGACTTAACCTAACCAATTATCAAGGGCGTACAGTTAATCTATTATTAATTATAACATTGTTTGTTTCTGGAATAGTATTTACTATTTACTAATAGATCAACTGTACGGCGTACGCCCTTGATAATTGGTTAGGTTAAGTCGTGATATTTTCGTTAGTTTTAACGAAAATATTCTGTCAAAATTGGTGGGGGGGAGATAACCTACAAGTACCATTCCTACTTCAAGAATTTGATATTTAGAATTAACACGGACCTTTTCCAGTTTGTGTACCGTTTTTCATATAATTTATTTTTGAGAATATTTTTGTTAAAACTTACGAAAATATCACGACTTAACCTAACCAATTATCAAGAGCGTACAGTTGATCTATTAGTAAATAGTAAATACTATTCCAGAAACAAACAATGTTATAATTAATAATAGATCAACTGTACGCCCTTGATAATTGGTTAGGTTAAGTCGTGATATTTTCGTTAGTTTTAACAAAAATATTCTCAAAAATAAATTATATGAAAAACGGTACACAAACTGGAAAAGGTCCTAGTTATTTAACTGAATACAGCCGTATTGTAATACGCAAGACCATTAAAAATGAATGAACGCATACATACTACAATTTTGAATGAATTATCTTCAGAGTAACAATTGTTTCTCTACCCGGCCCTTTCACCGTATTTGCTAGGTACATAATACATTTTCCTAGAATTATTTAAATCCTATCTAGTTAATTGACCACTTTAACTATGTATAATACCGTACGATGCATACCTTAATTAAATGCATATCTTAATTACAATGTTTACCTACTTCCTTTGACCCCCCCTTCTGCGGGGATTAAATCCTCGTAACCAAAATTTAAGACAACGCACTCATACTATTTAAAGTTAACACAATATATATATATATATATTGCACTTTCTTTCTGTAAACTTTTAAGGAGAGACGATTTTTACGTCTTATTTTATTTTAATCCAACCCGTTTGCTTTTCGGGTAATTTATGCTTAAGTCGGGGAACAATGGTACGTTATGCCACACACAAAATATTTTTCGGTACGAACTTCAGTTAAGTTCAAAAGGAATTTTAATCGAATTTTGTTTCATTTTAGACACAGGATCTTCACGGGACCCGCTTTATGTAAAGCTTCGAGACACACTAATTCTCTCTTCTAATTTTAAGTTCGTTAAACTTATGCCCGGACTTTCTTAAAGAAATTTTTAAATTAAAATTTAAAATCTCTTCCCGAGGATATTCCTCAGACGAAACCAAAGGGTAAACAAAAACACCTTTGAGCAATCATTCACGCTTGAGGTATCAACAACCGTTCGTTTTTTGATAACGCGAGCGTGATTTACACCCTTCTACACTAAGCTCTGGTCCACTTCAATCCTAAGAGCGAAAGTAATTTAATATCCGCATATGAAAATTATTTAATTTTTATTTTTACCCATACAAATTCGTATCGTTTTTGCATAATCAATTTTGTTTGTTGGTTAATTTATAACCAGTAATTAATTAACCTTATTACATTATTCCAATACATAATATATATTCTTTATTGGCAGGAGATAGATTCCATAAAAGAGTACAATATTCGCCAAGGTAATGAACGATACAATAATTAATTATTAATTAAATAATAAATTTAAAAAATTAAAAAATTAAAAAATTAGGACTAAAAGAGAAATAAAAATAATACGCATAATGAAACGAGCAATAATGACATTAATAATAAAAACTACCTGAAGCTAGTGGTGCACCGATTAATCGGTATCGGCACCTGGCATGCCGATATTAGGAAAATACCTGGCATGGCCGATTTAATCGGCATGCCAGGTGCCGATACCGATTAATCGGTGCACCACTACCTGAAGCTACGTAATACCAAAAAATAAAAATAAAAAGTACATGTAATGAAAATGTCAATGTTGATGTTAAGTAGAGCTATAAACAAACACTCCAATACCAAGAAGTCCATAGTCTACGTAGAAGACATAAAGCAGGGCTTGAGAATAGCTTGGACAATTGGATTGTCTGAGATTTAATTCTTCACATTAGACTGTACTGACCACTTCTTGTTACACTGGGAGGCTCGAGACGTTGTAGTCAGCGAACATTTGTGGAGCTGAGCATCTTGGAGGTAACTTATGCAGCGGTCTAAAAGATCTGTTATAAAGCAAATTTAGGTTCTGCAAGCACCTTTTTTATAATTGGCTCACACTTGTTTTCCATAAATATTAATGAAGAAAGGGTGTCTTTAACTTTGCTTGTACAGGATCTGAAGTTCCTTATAATTACGTTTGCTTTAGTACAATAACCTCAATATCGTGTTCTTACGTCTGAGTCGTTACTGAAGGAGCTGGTGATAATTTGACCCAGATATTTAAAATTTTCGGTCCTCATTTTGAAAATAATATCAGCTGTTTGGTTTGAGACTTTAGAATGGAATTACATAACCTTAGTCTTAGCAACATTAAAATTAACGTCATGGTTTTGTGAACATAATACACAAACGTTGATAAGACGAACCAGACCTTTAAATGATGCCATGTCATCGGCATAGACCAAGTTATTTATCCTCATTTTAACTCTACAACATTCCACTATTGCCTCATTAAAAGAAGTAATTAATCTATCAATATACACATTAAACAGCAGAGGAGAGATCGAGGAGCCTTGTCTCACCCCGCATGAGGAAACAAAACATTCGGACAATAGAGTACAATGACCAATCTAACCATAAACGTTTGGTGAATGTACCAAAATTTCAATATATTTAAAACACGCAGTGGAACACGTATGCTTATATTCTAATTTTTTTAAATAGAATATTGTGGTTCACTCTATCAAAGTATTTACGGTACGTATATCCAAGAAACTACTGTTAATGTTTGATGAATTACTGTCAGTATATTTAAATACAATCTCCTTCAAAATATATTCATAAATACACAGGTCAATTGAATGAGACCTTTTAAAACCAAACTCATTAGGAGAAGTTCCCGTGTGTGTGTGTGTGTGTGTGTGTGTGTGTGGATTTATTTATCCCAGAAGAGTTCCTTGTTCCATGCACGGTCTGTGTATAATAAAAAACCTCAGGGGGACCATTCTGAGTTCATTCCCATCTTGAAACGGACATGTTATGTGCCTTGAAAAGTGGACGCTCAATTCTGCCAGTTGAGGTTTAAGTTTTAGTTTTTGGTTAAAAATATAATAGTTACTCCTTTTTCTTTGATGTATTCAATCTGACGTGAAGGCAGCGAGTCTTTTGCTTATATTGAGGTTCTAAATGTAGCAGGGCTAGGCTGCTTTAAACCCTAGATCCATGTCCTAAAGCTGGATCCTGTCTGCTTTGCAGATAGCTGGTGAGGGAAGCTATATTTATGGGACCTCTTTGCGAGTGACCCGTTGCCCACGTCGGGCTAGCATCATGAAAAAGAAAAACTATGGTATTTGTCATTCACCATTACTTATTCGGACTATAGTGGGTTTAATTATCCCAGAAGAGTTCCTTGTTCCATACACGGTCTGTGTGTATCATATATATATATATATATATATATATATATATAGAGAGAGAGAGAGAAAGAGAGAGTAAAAGTAGTCTAAATACAGATAATTTTATTTTGCAGGGATTTCACTAGGTTTTTTTACCATTATCAATTCTCTAACTAAGATCAAGATAAAATATAAATTTAAGAGATCAATAATTTTTACAAACCAAAAACTAAAATTAAATAACAATTAAGCAATCTATGACCTTTTTCTTGAAATTGGATTACTCGCTCATTTGTTGCTCGTGACAGGAAATTTTGAGTAATTACAATACAGTATTTAAATTGTTAAAGGAGTCTTCTTGAGACTGTATATTTAGTCAAAACCTAACATGAACGGTAGGTTTTGATTAATATACAGTCTCAAGAAGACTAAGATTAGTATTGTTTGTTTCGCATACGATTCTGAAGTTGTCTTTTACCGGACGATTCATCTCGGATGCTAGAATACCTTGGGTTTGCTAGAATAATGTTTGTCCAACTACCTCCCCACTCCTTAATTCGTCTTAACTGGAACTTGAAATAGGAAAATTATTCTAAATGTAGAATGAACTGTATTCTCACAAGCGCATTTATACTTGTATGAGAGACGAAAGTGGGTAGTCTGTAAGTTTTCCTTTGTTATGAAAGGAATATCCAATGGTACAGCTATTAGTAAAACATTTTAACTAATGTTATTGATTTCTTTGTATTATACTTTTGGGTCCGTAATAGGTTGATTTAAAAAAATATTTGATATTTAGACATTATACATTTTTTTAATCTTTACCAACAAAAGTTATTTAAGGATTTGCGATAGAATTTTTTCATTGAATTTTGAATGGAATATAATTCAATTTTAGGAATTTCCTTTTCTTTGTGTACAAGTTTATAATGTGATAAAATATTATACGTCTTTCTCAACAAGGTTAAGATAAGATTCTTATATTTAATTAGAGGAAAAGACTCAAATTTCATTCGTAATCCAGTAATCTTTTCCTGTAAACAGATGTAAAGGGATTATTTTCTTGATTTCTGAAAATACCCAGAAAGGTAATGCTTTGTTACCTTTCATTTCCATGGTGAACTTATATATATATATATATATATAAATATATATATATATATATATAATATATATATATATATATATATATATATATATATATATATATATATATATATATACTGTATATATATATATATATATATATATATATATATATATATATATATATATATATATATATATATATATGAAAAATTATTTCACGAAAGTGACACGTGAAAAATATTTATGATGAATAAAACCACGAAGGGAAAAGAAACACAAAGTGGTGCTCAAGCGCTTTCGTCTAATGACATCCTCAGGATGTCATTAGACGAAAGCGCTTGAGCACCACTTTGTGTTTCTTTTCCCTTCGTGGTTTTATTCATCATATATATATATATATATATATATATATATATATATATATATATATATATATATATATGAAAAGAAGGATCAACACAACGGCAAACATTTTCATTTATTTGTACATCAGACGTTTCGACAAATCTTTTGTCATCATCAGTGAGTTAAGTCTTAAAACCTTAAAACAAAATTGAAAAGTGAAAGTTACATCAATACAATATTAAGACCATTAAAATTAAAACCTTAAAGCAAAATGAAAATTGCATCAATACAAAATTAAAACATTTAAATTTCATCACTATAAAAACTAAAATTAAATTAAATTTCATCACTATAAAAACTAAAATTAAATTACCTCAATAGGTAAATACACAATGTTTACATCCACCTCCATACTTGGCAAAGTCTAAGAGACCACTAGGTGGTCAGGGATTAGAAAGGGTATATCTGTGAAACACGGTTGGTTGTCAAAAGAGTCTTAATTTGTAGGATGAGCTATTATTATTAAGGGAGGGTTTGTTTCTATAGATGTACAAAGATTCTAAAATTCGGAGTTCTGTAAGGTTATTGGATCTAGTTAAAATTTCAAACTGAGTTTTGTGAAGGGGATGGTCGTTTTCATTACTGTGGTTTCTAATTGCGGATTGTGGAGGGCTACTGAGGGGACGGTTGGTACGGACTGACAAGCCCAAATGTTGAGAAAGGCGCACCTCCAGTTGGAGTTGAGTGCTGCCAATATACGCAGCCTTACAGCTGTCGCACGTGTATTTGTAAACAACATTGGGGCATACAGTTTTGGGGAATTCATCTTTGAACTTTAAAAAATTTGATAATTTAAGTGGGTTGACGAAGGCGAATCTAAAATTTATTTGGGGATAACTAGACTTGAGTAGTTTGGACAATTCACCTCGAATACGCAATGATAAATAACCATAAAAAGGTAATTTAATATATCTGGTTTCTTTTTGTACTGTAGTTACGGGGAGTTTAGTATCAAAAGTGTTATTTAAAAATTTCTTTAACTACAGTACAAAAAGAAACCAGATATATTAAATTACCTTTTTATGGTTATTTATCATTGCGTATTCGAGGTGAATTGTCCAAACTACTCAAGTCTAGTTATCCCCAAATAAATTTTAGATTCGCCTTCGTCAACCCACTTAAATTATCAAATTTTTTAAAGTTCAAAGATGAATTCCCCAAAACTGTATGCCCCAATGTTGTTTACAAATACACGTGCGACAGCTGTAAGGCTGCGTATATTGGCAGCACTCAACTCCAACTGGAGGTGCGCCTTTCTCAACATTTGGGCTTGTCAGTCCGTACCAACCGTCCCCTCAGTAGCCCTCCACAATCCGCAATTAGAAACCACAGTAATGAAAACGACCATCCCCTTCACAAAACTCAGTTTGAAATTTTAACTAGATCCAATAACCTTACAGAACTCCGAATTTTAGAATCTTTGTACATCTATAGAAACAAACCCTCCCTTAATAATAATAGCTCATCCTACAAATTAAGACTCTTTTGACAACCAACCGTGTTTCACAGATATACCCTTTCTAATCCCCTGACCACCTAGTGGTCTCTTAGACTTTGCCAAGTATGGAGGTGGATGTAAACATTGTGTATTTACCTATTGAGGTAATTTAATTTTAGTTTTTATAGTGATGAAATTTAATTTAATTTTAGTTTTTATAGTGATGAAATTTAAATGTTTTAATTTTGTATTGATGCAATTTTCATTTTGCTTTAAGGTTTTAATTTTAATGGTCTTAATATTGTATTGATGTAACTTTCACTTTTCAATTTTGTTTTAAGGTTTTAAGACTTAACTCACTGATGATGACAAAAGATTTGTCGAAACGTCTGATGTACAAATAAATGAAAATGTTTGCCGTTGTGTTGATCCTTCTTTTCATCTGTAAGCTCCGGTTCCTAAGGAGAAGTCAATAGCTTTGATATATATATATATATATATATATATATATATAGGGTGTTTCATAACATGTGGGACGCACTTTCAGGATGGATTCAGAACCTGAAAAAAATTTAAAAAGTTTATATAAACATATGCCCGAAATCGCTTTGTTTCCGAGTTACAGCAAGCATCCGCTTTACCTTTAAAGGAAGTGCTCAAAATGACCCCCGTGCGCCTGAATACACGCCTGAACACGCCTCGTCATAGACTGCCTGACGCGTTCAAACATTCCAGGTATTGCTCGGATTTTCTGGCATCATTGTTCTACACGTTGGCGAAGCATTTCAATGTTGTCAATGGGTGTCACGTAAACGATGGATTTCAGATAACCCCACAGGTAAATATCGAGTGGATTCAGGTCCGGAGTGCGAGCAGGCCATGCAATGGGTCCTCCACGGCCTATCCACTTATCAGGGAAATGGTCATCCAAATAGTCTCTGGCGACTCGACTAAAATGAGGCGGAGCGCCGTCATACATAAACCACATACGACGTCGGACACCAACAGGAACTTCATCTATAAATCGGTTAAATCATTCCTTAAAAAATTAGAATAAGATTCTCCTGTTAATCTTCCAGGCAAAACAAAAGGACCGATTAAGTTGTCAGCAATAAGTCCTGCCCATACATTGATACTAAATTGTTGTTAGTGCCTTGACTGGATGATGGCATGCGGATTCTCTTCAGCCTAGTGATGAGTGTTGTGAAAATTGATCACGCCATTTCTTGTGAAGGCAGCTTCATCAGAAAACAACACGGAGGATAAAAAAAGAGAATCGCGAGCACACTGTTGAAGGAACCAAGTACAAAAAGCCTCTCGTCGTGGGAAATCAGCTTCAGTAAGGTCTTGTACTCCTCTGAATGTGATATGGGTAAAGCTGTTGTTCCCGTAAAATTCTCCATACAGTTGTGTATCTTACACCCTCTGCTGCTGCTATCCTTCGGGTGCTGACACCAGGATGTTCCTCCGAGCGATTCAGGACCCGCTACTCCAACTCAACAGTTCTAGTGCTGATTGGTCCACCACCATCTGAAACTCGGTTGTTGAATGATCCTGTATCACCAAGACGCTCGTCTATTCTCTGAAAGGTCTTCTTATCTGGCAGACGGCGATTCGGAAACCTTTCCGTATACAGACGTCTTGCTGCGGCCGCATTGCACTCGGCAAGTCCATACATGAGATGCATGTCTGCCATTTCTCTGTTTGAATGAGCCTCCATTCTCACTTCAAATGCACACTATCGCTGAATAGCACAAAAACTTTTAAGGTGTTTTTTTTTCACTGGACTGCACTTATTCACGGTAAGAAGCTACGAATACGAACAGTGAAACACCACGATGCACCTCTGACTGACTGATGGCTCTACACTCATCGATACTGAAACATGTCACAGAATGTACGAAACATTACAATCGGCAAGGCCATACATGAAATAAGTCTCGTACACACTTACAAACATTGTCGGCAAGCAGTGTTTGTAAACAGTTTGCGGAAAGAATTGCTGGAACACAAAACGGGCTGTAACTCGGGAACAAAGCGGTTTCGGGCATATGTTTATATAAACTTTTTTCATTGTTTTCAGGTCCTGAATCCATCCTGAAAGTGCGTCCCACATGTTATGAAACACCCTGTATATACTCGTATATAATCGATTCCAAAGTACGGTCAAATAAAGTTTCTGATCCACTTAATCAACAGCGTCAAATTTCAAAACGAACATCATGGACATCCCCCACTTCCCACCGACCGTCTCCCTCGTGGGAAAAGCAGCAAGGACGGGAGATTTCGATACTCTAAAAGTGAGTTTTGTTTTCTTTTTTAAATCAATCAGCATTCGAATAAGTAATTACGTTAATAAAACTCCATAATTCCATCTTTGCTTAGAATAACAGATGCACTTTTGTTTCAAAGTTCGGTTTTATGGACCACACGAAAGTTATGTTTCAGTCTTTTTATATTTGAAACAGTAGCTGGTTTTATTAACTTAGGAAACAGAAGGTGTTTCTGCCTAATTCTGTACAATATCTTTAGCCCCTTCTAGTATTGTTATATACATAACAACTGTAAGGATGTACCAGAAACTGGGTGCGAAAGGTTACAGCATTTTGTCTTTCACTTTTCCACGTGTATTTAACTTCAGCTTACGACACGAGAGATGTTAAACCCCTCATCCTTAATCATGCACCATCAACACTGTGCAAAATACTCGCACCTTGGCCAACTGATTTTCTTAATGGATGGACCAAGGCAGCGATTTCTTTGGGAGTTCTATACCAATGAGTGTTAAAATTTTCTTAATTTGAATTTTTCGTTGCAGTTGCTGCTGCAGGAAGGACAACTAACTAACATTCGGGACAGCGACGGATGGGTACCTTTACACTACACAGCATTTCTTGGTCATCTGAAGTGTGCCAAAATGCTCCTGAAAGCTCGTAAGTTATCTGATTAATTTAATTTTATCAAATCGTTGGCAGTCAGTGAGACCTTTGGAAAGAAAAAACTTTTGACCGACAGACCAACTTCTCAAATCGTGGAGAAATTGTTCCCACATGAAATAGTTTTGGATAAAAAATTTGGAGTTGCGTTTACAAAGATAACGAAACACAAAATGCAACACGAAACCATCTTTCCATGCAAAGTACTATAGTTTTCACGACGAAACAAAAACCTAGAATAAATCTAACCAAACTAATACTAACTACTTAACCTAGCGTACGCCTAACCCAGGCATAAGTAATACATATATATAGTACTTTTTTGCGACAGTACGCTCCGGTACGGCGTACCGGCACCTTTTTTACAGAGCGACGTTGATACACGCCCGCTCAAATAAATTAACAAAGGAACGAAGTCGGAACATTTTGTCGGACGAAAACTTAATGAAAATTAGGAATTTTCTATGAAACTCTAAGTTTTAAAGCATTAAAAAAATGAAACCACCAAAATTAAAGTAATAAACAACATCTTTAAATGCTAAACATTCTGATTTTTATTATGTATTTTTTTTTTTTATTATCAACTTTTTTATTAAAAGTTCATCATAAATTCAACAGAGAAGGGGGAGGGGTCGTAGGAAGAGGGGAGGGGTGGGAGAGGAATTTTACAATTTATCAAGATATGACTACCGGAACCTCTTTTTTATACAAAAAAAGCACTGTATATATATATATATATATATATATATATATATATATATATATATATATAGTGTTCCCTACGAGCAACAGTATACTTTAGTGAATACACAGTACTGAATAAGACTAAAGCGTGCAACTCATGTGGGCGAAGATTAGCCCATCCTTTTATGTGAGACAGTTTGGATGAGGGGAGGAATTATATTTATTTTACATTAAGTTATTTGTGGATAAAACAAACATTTCCACGTCTATACAGGGTGTTTATAAAGTCTCTATCTATTTCAGTGAAAACGTTGCAAAAAGGGTAAAATTCAATAACAATATAATAGAAGGTATACATTTAATGAATACTTAAGCACATGAGCACCATCAGTATCTCTACAGAGTTCGAATATCAGCAGCATTGCGGAACACATTTTGGAGCATGATAGGGGTTATTTTTTTAACTGCTGTTACGATACGAGCACGTAAATCTTGCGGATCTGTAACCCTCGTTTGATAGACGTTTGATTTGCTAAAGCCCCATGCAAAGAAATCCAAGGGCGTTAGGTCAGGAGATCGAGCCGCCCAGGGCCTGTTGCCTCCACATCCGATCCACCGATTTGAAAATCGTTCATTTAAGTACTTCCGAACAATGTTTGCGTAATGACAAAGTGCCTCATCTTCTTGAAAGACGACGGTGTTTAAAATTCCATCTGAATGAAGCTTGGACATTTACGTGCTCGTATCGTAACAGCAGTTACAAAAATAACCCCTGTCATGCTCCAAAATGTGTTCCACAATGTTGCTGACAGATTCGAACTCTGTAGAGATACTGATGGTGCTCGTGTAGAATCATATGCTTAAGTATTCATTAAATGTATGCCTTCTATTATATTTCACTGAAATAGATAGGGACTTTATAAACACCCTGTACATATAATAAATGCTGAGCGTGACTCTTTTCACACACTTCTCCGAACCTTAAGAATGTGGTATCACTAATTCATTCGGGCAATGTTTATACGGTATTCTCAAAATAATCTTATTTTCCAGCCGATGTAGATGTAAATGCGTTGACGTACAATGGGCAAACAGCTCTGTTCATCGCCTGTTGTTACTCTGATGTGGAATCGAGTTTGCGTTATTCAATGGCTAAAAATTTACTTGAAGCTGGAGCGGACCCAAATTTCCCGAATGAAAATCAGCCCATCTCAATTTTAAATAAAGGTAATTGTAATTACACACACACACACACACACACACACACACACATATATATATATATATATATATATATATATATATATATATATATATATATATATATATATGAGAAAATAACCACGAAGGAAAAAGTAAACACAGAATGGTGCTCAAGCGCTTTCGTCTAATTACATTCTCAGGAACACTGAAATAAATAATAAGTTCCAGACTATATGTAGGTCACAAAAAAAATAAAAATAAAAAATAAAAATAAAATAGAAAATAAAAATTGTAGGCGGAGCATACAAATTTATTAGGAAAAACTACCAGAGTTTTAGCACTTTGTCCCTCTTGTCTAAATCCGTTCTGAACGAATTCAAAACAACAGGATCAAGCGAAAAAAGGCCCTGGCTAATGTTAAAATTATGAATAATGGCAGACTCAAGAATATTTATATTAACAATGTTGCTTGAGTGAAACAAAATTTAAGCATTATTCCAATCAATACAGTGGAATAACTCTGATAAATGGACAAAAAGGGCACTGAACGACTGTCCCGTTCTAACGGAATATTGATTCTGTTTTACACGTGTGTGCAAATCCTTTCCTGTCTGTCCACTGTAAAAGGAATCACACTGTTTACAGGCAATTTTATAGATAATGCCTGAATTATTGGTAGGGCTATTTTTTACTATGATATTTTTCACAATATTGTCATATGAAAATACTACATTAATATTCAAAAGTTTAAGTACATTAGCAATGCCTAAAAAGCCCGGGAAAAATGGAAGTACTAAAATATTCTTCGACAAAGTGCGAGGGTTATTATTCACACGATAGAAAGTTCGTTTTGTCTTGTTAAGACAAGGTTCCAAAACAGCAGGTGAGTAACACAAATCACTCCCAATACTGTTGATTTTTTCTAATTCGGCATTCATGTATTCCGGACTGGCGATCCTAAGATCGCGGAGAAACATTGAAGAAAATATGGCTTTCTTGATTGGGGTGTCATGTCCGGAGTAAAAGTGTACGTTCAACAAATTGTTTGTTTTTTCCAATAAATACTAAACTTAAAACATGGGCTTTCCCTATGTACACGGACATCCAAAAACGGGATTGAGTTGTTTTGTTCCACTTCTAAAGTAAACTTAATGGAGGGGACTTGATTATTTAACTGAAGGAGGAAGTCATCTAGGTCACGCTTCATGGGCCAGATACACAAAATATCGTCGACGTGCCGCAATCATGGGATGCCAATCCCCAGGATTCTTGGAATGTAAGTGATTTCGAAAAACTCTATATAAATATTGGAGAGGAGGGGCAACAAGGGATTACCCATGGCCATCCCAAAAACCTGTTGATAATACTTGCTATTGAAAGTGAATTTACAGTCTCTGATGCAAAGCTTAATGAGTTGCAGGTAGTGGCAGGTCATACTTATGTAATTCTCGGGAGAGAAAGTCAAGCATATCGTCAATCGGCACTTTTGTAAACAATGAACAAACGTCAAAACTGATCAATCTGTCGTTGGTTTCAGTGCGTATATTATTCAGTTTTTCAGTAAGATCCATGGAATTTTTTACATGTGAATCAGAGATAGTTCCGAGAATGAGGGACAAGACTTTGACAAGCCATTTGGAGAGTTTATAGGTAATAGAACCCACAGAGCTAATAATAGGGCGCATAGGGTTGCAGGTGTGTGGGTTTTAATAAGATCGTAAAGGTAGGGAAGAGAAGGCGAAGTGGACGTGAAAAGCGGAATTTAAGTCCTTATGATCTTTGAGAATGCGTTTCAAGCCACTATTGAATGATTTGATGACGTCATCCTGCGGGTTCTTCCTTAGCTTTCTGTATGTGGCGGGGTCCTGGAGAAGCTCGTTCATTTGTCTAATGTATTCTACTTTGTCCATAATAACTATGGTGTTAGCCTTGTCTGCTTTAGTAATATGGAGCTCACCATCTTTTTGTTAATTATGAGAGGCTATTACGAAAACGTTTAGGAAAGTTTTCTTCGTAAATACTATTCGCAGCACTATAGACAAGGCCGTTAACTATGTTAACCAAAGACTAAGGAAGATTACATTGTTTTTCAAAACAAGCAAGACTATAACAAATTTGTAAAGCAGAAGGTTTTTTAACAATAAAAAAGGACACCAAATCCAAGGGCGTTTTTTGCATCGTCGCTAATGTTTTTCGAAGAAAGGCTTAAAACACATTTTGAGCTTGCTTTTTTACTCCACTGACTGTTTCGAATGAGACTTAATTTTGCGACCCAAAATGTTACGAAGTGAAGAAGTTCTCCTACGCAATTCGTTGTAAATTTCATCAAACAAAGATTGGATCCATGGTTGGGGAATAACGGTCACAAAATTACGTTTGGCAATGCGTAAATTTTTGAAGGCGGACCACTCATTTTGTCTGGTGACTTCAATATGTTTTTGTAAAATTAATCTGCTGAAGCTGTTGAACAGATGGTCGTCAATTTGTTTGAAGCGAATCGGAAGGAGAGACTTGGGAAGGACTTGCTCTTCTAGACAATTGGACAGACGGGAACGGATTTGCACACACGTGTAAAACAGCATCAATATTCCGTTACAACAGGATAGTCGTCCAGTGCCCTTTTTGTCCATTTGTCAGTTATCCCACTGTATTGATTGGAATAATGCTCAAATTTTGTTTCACTCAAGCACCATTGTTAACATAAATATTCTTGAGTCTGCCATTAGTCAACTTACACATAATTTTAACATTAGCCAGGGCCTTTTTTCGCTTGATCCTGTTGTTTTGAATTCGTTCAGAACGGATTTAGACAAGAGGGACAAAGTGCGAAAACTCTGGTAGTTTTTCCTTATAAATTTGTATGCTCCTTCTCCAATATTTATTTTTTATTTATTTTTATTCTTTTATTTTTTGTGACCTATATATAGTCTCGAACTTGTTATTTATTTCAGTGTTCCTGAGGGTGTCATTAGACGAAAGCGCTTGAGCACCATTCTGTGTTTCCTTTTTCCTTCGTGGTTATTGTCATCATAAATATTATTCACGTGTTACTTTCGTGAAATAATTTTACAACATATTACAAAATACTAGTAGTTTGGGAAGACTATATATATATATATATTATACTGTTACCAAACTACTAGTATTTTGTAATAGTAATTAATAAGCATTATTCTATTTTTTAAAGTTTTTTCGGTGCTCTTCCAATATGTGCTCTACCGCGAAAATTTACATTCCAATACGTGATCTACCTTAGATTATTCGGATTAGCAGCAGGTACAGTTAGTTAGCCTTATAAGGCTAACTAACGAAAATATCACGACTTAACCTAACCAATCGTCAAGGGCGTATAGTTGACCTAACGATTGGTTAGGTTAAGTCATGATATTTTCGTTAGTTAGCCTTATAAGGCTAGTTTCACGGTAGAGCACGTATTGGAATATGGTAGATCACAGTTTCGCGGTAGAGCACATATTGGAAGAGCACCGTTTTTTCTAGTGTTAATGGCAATACTTCTCTAACCTAGTCAGTGTTTGGAACTTTAAATATTGAAGACTGTTCTTGTGTCAACCAAACTCTAGATTGAGTTTTGATTTATTTCAAAATAAGCAAAACTTGGAAATAATACGCTACGATCGTTATAGGTGGTGTTTGAAGCAGTTATAGTATCCTAAGTTAAATTACATTAAAAATTTGAACGCTTCATACATCCATTTGAGATGTGTTGTACCTGAAATAAAGGTAAGAAAAATTCTGTATTACTGATCAAAAACTTCTAACGAAAGTAAATACTTGTTTTGGGTATAAAATATAACCATTGTACAGGGTGTCCACAATGTCCCGTTACTCCTCTTTGTTTTACCTCAGTGCACTATCCAACATCCATTTGAGATGTGTTGTACCTGAAATAAAGGTAAGAAAAATTCTGTATTACTGATCAAAAATTTCTAACGAAAGTAAATACTTGTTTTGGGTATAAAATATAACCATTGTACAGGGTGTTCACAATGTCCCGTTACTCCTCTTTGTTTTACCTCAGTGCACTATCCAACATCTGAAACATGTGAAATAATGTTATGAATAAATAAATAAATAAATAAATAACAGATAACAGATAAGTGAACAGATTTAATATATTTACGCATTTACGCGTCCAGAAGATCGGTGCGAAGTTGCGAACACCATCATTCTCACAGCAGAGAATAATCCGTCACCATGTTTGGTGTGACGTATTCCTCACCATGGATGAAGTGATTAGGCGAAACGCATCATTGACTTCTTGTTTCAATTCCTCCGTTGTGTGATATCTAGGTTTTGCAACTTTTACCTTCGAAAATATTATGTACTGTGAAAAAAAAACCCACAGGAGTAACAGGATATAGAGGACTCCCTTTATATGTATCCTTATGGAGTAGTAAGGAAATGTTTATCACTTTCACAGAAGTCTCCAACAACGGAGGCGGGGCATGCGCATCTCTTACCAACGTGTATTCACTCCATGTTGGGTTAGAGATAATGAACTGTCCAATCCGAAACTATGTTTCATTTCTTTGAAAGGCTGACCAATCAGAGGAAAGAAAACATTCTTAGACCTTAAATCCAATAGTACTTCATTATATATATGTATCGCATTAATTTCACAATTAAACACATGAAATAAATAAATAAACGATGCACACCCACAGAGAAAATAAAAAGCGATTTTAAGGTTTTTCGTGTATTCAACAGTACACCTCATCAGGGAATGAAGTGAAATGCAAGAAGCCAAAAATATATATCTCTGTGCAGCGTAAACAAAATAGTTAAGAGGGATTAGCAAAACATTAACAAGTACTAATTAAAGTAAAAAGATATTTTAACAAGATGTGGTCCATTTCATATGTTTGCGAAATCTTATTAAAATTATTTATAAATTATATGAATGCATACTCGAGAATGTTCCTCTCACTTATGGCTTTATTTTTAACATGAACTTTAGAACTTTCCCAATTAATACTATGATTATATCTATGCATATGGTTAAACGATGCATTAGAATTATTTGCCGTCCTACACGCATATTTATACTCTTTTATTTTGACGTCCAAAGTTTTTCCAGTTTAACACATGTAAACTGAGTCGCATTGTTTACATCCAATCAAGTACCCAGAGCTAACTGTATTATCTGGGCTGTTCTTTATTAGGCGAGATTTAACAGTATTTTTATACGTACAGACTACGTTAATTCCCAGTGTTTAGAGTATAGTCGGAAGACGTTTAAAATGTACGTGGTAAGAGAGGTTAACGATATTTTTATAATCAAATTCTTTTAAATTACGCTATTATAATATCTTAATACCTTAATAATACCTTAAATAATACTTTATAATGTCTTCAATAATACCGTATAATCCCTTAATAATACCTTATAATACCTTAATAATACCTTAAACAATTTTCTACAAATGGAGTAAGCTAACATTGTTTAATGCCAACGTTCATAATATTACATAATTGAGAGTCTAAACATTCAGGACTACTCTTAATAATTAATCTGAGAAACATAGAAGAAAATTGAAGAGTTCACTAAGGGGTGATAGTCATAATAAAAGTGAACATACAGCCAGTGGCGGTTCCTCATATGGGCAATATGGGCAGCCGCACAGGCGGCATTTGTGGAGGGGCGGCATGAGCGCCTGCAAAAAAAAAAAAAAAATAATAAGAATAAATAATAAAGAAATAAATAAAAATAAAAAATAAAATAAAATAAATAATAAAAGATCAATAAATATTTTTATTAATAAAAAACCATCTATTGCATTTTCCATAAACCTTCCCATAAAAGACCTAAACAATGCAAAATGCTTCCAGATTAATATTATTGGGAATAAGAATAAAGGCCCATACTTAACATATGTAATGTTATTTTTCTGGGTTTGGTTAAATAGTGAAATGTATATTATTTATTACAGAACGAATCTTCACACTAAGCCACTAAGGTCTGTCAAATAACCGCAAATGGATAAGAAGAGGTCAAAGCTATCAGGTGCTCAGTTTAGAAAAAAGAGGAAAGAAGAAGAGGAGAAACGAGCAAAAGATAAAGGTATAGAGCTATGTCATCTACTCTTCACTGCTATATTGCACTGCTATTTTGTGATATAGCTTTCTGAGTCATTTGAAGTGTACTATTATGTATATAATTAGCCATTAACCAAGGAGGTTGTATTATTCATTTGTTCCTATTCTAAAAGTTTAATAAATTGTGCTTAATAACATGTTAAATTAATTGTACTAGCCTAGTCATGCATTGGTCTGTTATGTTCTATTTTACTATTTGCAGGGGCACTTTTGAAATATTTTGGAACACCCTCTGCCACTAGCCAGGATGAGAAGCCGTCTACTTCTGCCATTATTGAGGCTGAGGAGCCATCTACCTCCTCAGCCTCACATATGTCTCCACAAATGCAGTCTGATCCTGAGGATGAAGACCCATTTGCTTCTACTTCTCCCCGGCAGGACTTTGTGGCTGCACAAATGGCAGCCACAGATATCTGTGAACAAATGGCAGCCACAGATATCTGTGAACAAATGAATGTGGAGGCTGTGTTAAAACAAAAACGGCTGAGGTCCACAAAGCGGCACTTCTCCTATGAAGCATCTGATGAGCCCTTGATTGATGCTTTGAAGAAGCTGGAGGTGACATTTTTCAATGCAGTGGTTGATGCTGCAACATCAGCCATTCAGGAAAGATTTTCCACGTTGGAAATTGTGGGAGAGAAGTTTGGAGTGCTGACACATTTCCAAAATCTCACATTTGAGGAGCTGACAGAACAATGTGTGAACCTTAGTACTACACTACACTTTAAGGGACAATCTGACTTGGATGGCAGAGAGCTTGCACAGGAGCTGAAGAACTTGCCTGACTTGCCATCAAAGACCATATCCTTGCTTGAACTGCTGACATTTATCCATGAAAGGGAGCTCTCTGAAATATATCCAAATTTGTGGACTGCTCTCAGAATTGGTCTTACTCTTCCAGTCACTGTTGCTGAAGCAGAGAGGAGCTTTTCAAAGCTGAAGCTCATCAAATCCGACCTGAGGTCAACTATGTCACAGGAACGCCTTACCGGTCTGGCCATCATCAGTATAAATCATACAATTGCTGAGCAGATTTCATATGATGATTTAATTCATGACTTTGCATCAAGGAAGGTAAGGAGAGTCAGGCTTTAGATGGCAGTTGTGCTGTGGTGCAATTTATTTTGTTTCTTGTTCAAAGTGTAGCATAATAATTACCCTCTCTTAAGTGTCTTATTCTATTTATGTGATAGAGCATTTGTACAATTTAGAAATTTGATTCTCTAGTTTATTTATGGCAGTTGTGCAATTTAATTTGTATTTTTCCTGTTCATAGTATCATAATTACATTCTCTTAAGTGAGTTATTCTATTTACGTGATGAAGGATTTGTAAAATTCAGAAATTTGAGTCTTTGTTTTGGTTCTGAAGTTCCAACAATTAGTCCAATAAAAAGTTATTTTGTGAAAGAGTTATGTCTGTCCTTTATTTTGGGGGGATTCGAATGTGTGTGTGTTGGCGAACAGGGGGGGGGGCGCTGAAGGTGAGGTTCGCCCAGGGCGTCATGTAAGCTAGGACCGCCACTGCATACAGCCTATTATTAGTAGTCTTGCAAAAACTTCAAATCTGAATTGATTTGTGCATCTCCGAATTTTTAGATCGAGAAATGATAAGCATTCATCATTTTTCTTTTCAATAGTAAATTATATAAGTTTAACTAAATTACTGAGCCTGTCAAAGAATTCATAAAACATCATCTCTATACAATGTTGAAATTAACAATAGTGGGAAAAATTTTACTTTTAAAAAATTCCATATGTAAATTATCTAACACAGATGAGAGGGGATTTCCCATTGCCAATCCAAACGACAGAGATAAACCTTATCTTCAAACTGAAATTTACAACCTTTGACGCAAAGCTTAATTAATTCAGTAAGAGTGTTCTGTTCAACAAGGAAACAATACTCAGAAATCTTATCTTTTAGAAAGTGAAGCACGTCACCAACAGAGACTTTAGTAAATAAAGAGTATACATCAGAACTAACCAGTTCGAAGTTGGGATCATTGTTGCAATATAGGATTCAGAAATATATCCAAATAAAGCAGTTAATAAACTGACCAACAATTTCGATAGCTTATACGTTACGGAGTCTACAGAGCTAACAATAGGTCTCATGGGATTAAATTTGTGCGTTTTGACTAAATCATATAAATAAGGGAATGATGGATCGACAGTTAGAAACATCTTAGAAAAGTCACTATAATTATTTTTTTAAATTTCTCATAATCTCCTATTAAACATCCCCCAATGGATTTCTGTTCAGAGATATGTACGTATCACGATCACTCAGTAAAGTATTCATCTTATCAATGTAATTAGTTTTGTTAATAATGGCCATCGATCAGATTTATCAACTTTAATAATATATAATGAATCATTATTTTCAATTATTTTCAGGGCGTTTTCATACATCTGACGCTATTTCGATACAGAATTCATATTTTAATGTATTGTTTAACTATATGCATAGATATAATCATAGTATTAACTGGAGAGATCTGAAATTCGTGTTAAAACTAAAAACATAACAGAAAGGAACCTTCTGAGATGTGCATTCATATACTTTATAAATAATTTCAGTAACAGTTATGGAGCGTACGAGTATAAGCATCTTGTTAAAGTATATCTTTACTTTAATTAGTACTTGTTAATTTTTTGCTAATCCCTCTTATTTTGTTTACACTGTACACTATATTTTCAGCTTCTTGCTTTTTCTCTTCATCCCCTGACGCGGTGTACTGTTGAACACACGAAAGACCCTGAAGTGGCTTTTCATTTTTCCTTGTGGGTGTACATTATTTATTTATTTCACGTGTTTAATTGTGAAATTTATCCTATATAATGTCCTCTGTACTGCTCTTGTCTTTATAACTGTTTTTCTTGCTATCCTGTCAATTTATAGAAGTTACCGTCCTACAGTTGCTCAAGCACAATCTATTAAATATCAGTTCAGTTTTCTTAGAAAGTGTTATAGTGAAAAACGTCACCCCCAAGTCCCTGCTTGGTAGACAATACTGTACGTTGGACGATTCACCATTCGGCGAAAATGAGAAAATTATCATAAAAAAACATTTATATTTCTCCCGAAGAAGAGAAGAGTACCTTCAGAGAAGCCAAAGTAAGGCGAGAAATATTTTTTCCACCGTTCCTTTTGCTCGGAGAAATACACTTTGGGACGACATTTATAACAACTTGCGAAGAAAAGAAAAAGAATCCAGAGCGAGAAATTAAAAAATAGATTGTAGATTGGAGAATTTTATCCGCAATAGCAACTGAACTGTAAAAAGTTATTTTAGTAATATTGTTAACTTGTCTTCTCATGAGCTAGACTTCAATACAAAATACACTTCAAAAAACCAAGTAGTTTACACGTTGACAAATCTTTTGGGATTATCTGAAGATCAAGGCCCCCAGCCTTCTCTAGTTAGCCTTATAAGGCTAACTAGCGAAAATATCACGACCTAACCTAACCAATCGTTAGGTCAACTGTACGCCCTTGACGAATGGTTAGGTTAGGTCGTGATATTTTCGTTAGTTAGCCTTATAAAGCTAACTAAAGAAGGCTGGGGGGCCCTGATCTTCAGGTGATCCATCTTTTGTTAATTTTAAAAAACATAGTGATGTATGCGAAAGTGATGTGATTTTAGCTAAAGGTTGTGTGTATAGTGTCCTAAATATGAGGTTTTAATCAAATTATCCTCGGAAGCATGAAAAAAATCCTTGAAAATAATGTAAAATAATGGTTCCTTACATATTACTAAAGCTGATAAATCTAATTCGATAGTCACCATGAACAAAAATAATTACATTGATAAGATGAATACTTACTTTACTGAGTGATCGTGATACGTACAGTCGTACATGTCTCTAAACAGAAATCCATTGGAGGATGTTGACAAAATGTTTAACAGAAGATTAAGAGAAATTTAAAAAAAAATAATTATAGTGACTTTTCCAAGATGTTTCTAAATGTCGAGCCATCATTACCTTATTTATATGGTTTAGTCAAAACACAAACTAAACAATCCCATGAGACCTATTGTTAGCTCTGTAGACTCCGGAACGTATAAGCTATCGAAATGGTTGGTCATTTTATTAACTGCTTTATTTGGATCTATTTCTGAATCCCATATTGTAAATAGCACGGATCTTATTAACAAAATAAAGTGTCCTAATGATCGTAATTAGATATGTTCTTTATTCACTGAAGTCCCTATTGATGACGTGCTTCACTCTCTAAATTTCTAAAAGATAAGATTTCCGAGTATTCTTTTTCTGTTGAACAAACACTCTTATTGAATTAATTAAGCTTTGCGTCAAAGGTTGTAAATTTCAGTTTGAAGATAAGGTTTATCTATGTCGTTTGGATGGCAATGAGAAATCCCTCTCATCTGTGTTAGCTAATTTATATATGACTTTTTAAAGTAGAATTTTTCCCACTATTGTTAATTTCGACATTGCTTAGTACCGGTATATAGATGATGTCTTATGACTTTGCCTGATAATTTGGATGCTGATGGATTCCTTGATAGCCTTAATAATTTAGTTCCTTTTCTAAAATTTACTGTTGAAAAGGAAAATGACGAATTCAAATTTGAAGTTTTTAGCAAGCCTATGTTCACTTTTATTCTGACCATCACCAATCATAAATCTTCAAATTTTTTTCTTCGATGTTCCTCAGGACATTAAGAGTTGTTAGTCTGAATGTTTAGATTCTGAGTTACGTAATATTATGAACACTGGTAATAAACTATGAAATTCTATTCCATGTCTAGAAAACTGTTTAAGCAAAGCTAAACTAAAAAGGTATAATAGCGTAATTCAAAAGAAATTGATCCTAAAAATATCGTTCGCCTTTCTTACCACGTAAATTTTAAACATCTTCCGACCTTACTTAAAACAATTAGAATTAAGGTAGTTTTTTACGTAAACCCAACTGTTCATCTACCACACAATAAAAAACTGGTTGGTAGATAAATGGGTACCCTGGGTAGCCTAGTAGTTAGGACGCTGGGTTGCTGATCGGGGGGGAGGGGTCGTGAAATAGAGTCCGAGCGAGGACTTTGTAATTTCTGACCGCCAATGATGGGGCGTGGTACGGATTCCACGTTAAACTGTAGGTCTAAGGTGGAATGACAAGCTTGACGTTCGTCAAAATGAACAATTTGGGCGGAAGCAAAACCAAGGTCAACCAAGGTTATATATATATATTATATATATATATATTATTATATATATATATATATATATTTTAATAATGTCAAATTTTGTGTCTCTCTTATTTCTGGGTTCTGTTTCACCCACAATTTTATTTGTTATCAGTTCTGGTACTCTCTTCTGATGTGTTGGGTTTGTATTCTTCCCCGTATTACCCAAATGGTAAACTACCTTCTTTACTGAGTTAAGGGTTAAATAACTACAGATGATTTGATGTGGGCATTAGGATTTATTGAACGAGTGAAGTAAGTCTGTTTTATAGGTAGGCTTATTACCTCGGACTCAGCGCTGACTCCAGCGTTCGCTGTTACTGTGGGCTGTCTCCTCCTCCTTCTCTTGTCTGTACTCCTGTCTATCTCACTCTCTCTCTGTCTGCCCTTCTCTATTCCTTCTCCATTGAGCGTCAGCTCTCAACCCTTTTTATAAACTCAAATCATAAATAGGAGTTGTTACTTGAAAGGGGGGGTTGAGGAGAATATTAATACGTAAACAGATTCTTAAGAAATCTAATGCGTATTATTCATCTGAATTCACAAAAACTTTTTTTTTTTTATACGGGATTGTTATTATATAACAATCGCTTCTGCGAAATTAAAAAGAAAATAATGAAAAAAATGCTGAAATTTTAGTAAAATTATTTTCAAGAATAATCATTAAATCAAACAAACAAGTTAATCCCATCAAGTATTATTGGAATTTATTGTATAAAACCTCAGAATTAAAGAAAGTATAATAATAGAACCGGAAAATAAACACAAAGATTAAATTAGTGAAATTAACTTCAGCATTCATTTCTATTCAAATGTTACTTAAAATTTTATTCGATAAATTCCGAATCAGAATGGAAAATAATTCGCAAAAAAATTTTTTTTACCGTATTTGAAGAATTTATTTACGAAAGAAAATTATTTTTTAGTTAAAAATAAACGTAAGCGTTGAATGGAGACGTTAAACTATAACGTCATTGTTTCCTTTCGGACTTACTATACAAAAGCTACTGTATTATGAATACTTATTATTCTTTCATAGCATTTATATAAATCTGAAAATCTGAAAAAACATTTTGTAAAGAAAAATGTTAGGAGAAATCGAAATACAAAGTCGTAGAAAATACAGGTATACTAGAAAATAAACACAAAACTAATTTCACTTCCTATCTACTTCAAATAACACCAGTACACATTTGAAAACTTGTCGATCGATTTTTACAAACTAGTTGGTGATTCTATATAATTTGAGTGCGTTGATCTCAAAAATATGGTTAGTTTTTCCATATCGCGTATGGTTTTCTTACTACAGGGTGTGTCATAAATACCCCATTTATCCCCAAATGTGAACCATCTTATCGAGACCAACATTGGATTGCACATGCTAAACCATAAATTTTGTTGTTATAGACTACAGTAACGCTTACATAATAATGTAGGGTAAATATATATAACAACCAGTCCCGTTCCCAGCAAAATACTCTCTCCCCTCCCATCAATGGGTGTTAACATTTGGGGACAGATGAGGTATTACAACACCCCTTGTAGCACGAAATCTTTAGGTGATAGAGTAAAACCTAATTAAAGCAGAATTAAATAGCTCCTAGCTCTTGGACAAGCATATTGCTTGTTTATGAAAGAATAAAAAAATAACTGAAAGAAACAAAATATATTTACCTTCTTTACTTGCAAACATTTCAGGACTTATTCAAAAGACTTAAGACTACGAAGGTAGATCTGACTAATGACGACTAAACCGGTGCTTCTTTGATGTTTTCTTATGCTGTGCGTTAGGCTGATCTCGTTGCAGACACCAGCAGTAATCCGCCATCATATTTGTATGCCATCTTCCTTGATATTTCTTTCCATGGTTTTGATGTCCTGGTGAAATCGTTCCCCTTGCTCCTCACTGACATCTCCGAAATTTTCGGGAAAACGGTCAAGATGCGAAAATAAGTGAACTTTCAGGCTCATGTTGCAGCGTAAGGCGCAAAACTTTTTAAGCATATTTTCCACCAGTCTTTCATAATTTTGGCTTTTGTAGTTTCCCAAGAAGTTTTCAACAACATCTTTGAAACCAAGCCATGCTTCTTTTTCTTTATTGGTCATTGTGTTCAGGAAATGATCGTCTGTCAATAACTTTCTAATCTGAGGACCTATAAAAACACCTTCCTTTATTTTCTCGTAGCTAATCTTTGGATATTTTGAACAAATGTACTTGAAACACTCACCTTCTCTATTCAATGCTTTGACATACTGCTTCATCAAGCCTAACTTAATGTGCAAGGTGGTAGGAGGATTTTATTTGGTTCAACTAGATGTTCATGTAAAATGTTCTTTGATCCTGGGGTAAGATTCTCTCTAGGAGGCCAAGTTTTCCTCTTCCAGTGCTGGTCACGTGCTCGACTATCCCATTCGCAGATGAAACATGGCATCTTAGTTGTTGTTGTTGTTGTTTAGCCGATCAGCCCACCCTGATCGAGCAAGCCGGCGGCACGCAGGTAACCGATCGCCCTCTTCGGAGTGGACCAGAGGTTCAGCGCACTAGTGATGTTGTGTGTTCGTTGTTGTGCTAGAGCGGTACAGTCCGTCATAATGTGTTCAATTGTTTGTGGTGTGTCTTGGCACAGGTGGCAGGTGTCGTCTATGGAGTTGTCTAGTCTGTGTTTATATGTCCGTAAGTTGGGTGATGTCCACATCGGAATCGTGCTAAGTTAACTCGATCCGATCTGCTCAGGCTGATCTCTGACCTGTTAATGGGTGGCGGCTTCGCACCTAGGACCGCATTCGGACCGAGTCGTGTCAGTGCTTTGTGGGTTAGGTGTGTGTGTATGTGTTTTCTGTACTGTGTGATGTCTGTGGGGCGTGGTATGGAATGGAGTATTTGGTTATAATGTGTCTCTGGTGTTACCTTAATGGTGCGAGGTGTTGGTGCATGATTGTACATGTAGTGGCAAGGGTGTTGTGGGTTAGTTGTCGCTGCTGCTGCATGAATTGTGTTCCCCTCATGTCTAAATGTTCCCTAACTTTCAGTATTTTTGTTTCTGTGCAGGTGTTCTATTGGTGTTGTTTGAGTGCATCCTGTAATGATACGAAGTGCGTTGTTTTGTATTGTTGTAAGGTGTTTATGTGTGTGTTTGAGATAATGGGTGCCCAGCATGGGCTAGATAGTCCATAACTGAGCGAATATATTGTTGTATATGAGTGATGTTGTTTCCTGCTGGTGTCCAAAGTTTGTGCCTGTTAGTACCCTAAGCGTGTTAAGTCTTGACGTACATTTGTTTTTAATGTCCTGAATGTGGTTTGCAAAAGATAATGATGTTTGTATGTGACACCCAAGTATTTTGGTTCTGTGAGTGTGTGGAATGTTGATGTTGTTTAGTGTAAGCTGTGGAATTACCTGGTGTTCTTTTGTGTTGCTTGTAAGCAAGGTGATGGTTGATTTTGTGGGGCTACTTTGAGTCTATTGTGTGTGAGCCAGTCTTGTATACTGTTTATGTATGTTTGTAGGTTATTTGTAGCGGTGTCGATGTTGTTGTGGGTGGATGTTAGAGTGATATCATCTGCATATGATGATAAGTAAGCTTGTTATCTATGGGTGTTGGAATGTCATGCATGTATAAGTTGAAGAGTGTTGGTGAGAGAACAGAGCCTTGAGGGACCCCGTTCGGAAAAAGCTTGTTTTTGGATGACTTGCCATTAAATGTGACATGTGAGTATCTTCCTGAAGATAGTTGCTCAGCCACCTTTTGGTGTTATTGTGCATTTGTGTTGAGTATTTTGTTTATGAGAGGGAAGCGTGGGATAGCATCAAATGCTTTACTAATGTCTATTGTTGCTAATAGTGTACGTTGAGCTGGTCTTCTGGAGTTGATGCCATCCATGATGTGCTGCGTGAGGTTAGTGAGTAATGTCGTGGTTGAGTGGTGAGGTCTGAATCCATGTTGAGTAGGCGATAGTGGTATGTGTGGGTTGGTGATTTGTAAGATTAGTCTTTCTGTTACTTTGGAAGGTGTGCATAGTAAAGTAATGGGTCTATAGGAAGCTGGTTCTGTTGGATTTTTGTTTGGTTTGAGTAGTGTAATAATTTTACCTTGTTTCCATATGTCAGGAATAATACAGTGTTGGTATGAATATGTGCTGATATTTGTGAGAGCTAGTATTCCTTGTGGGCCCAAGTGTTTAAGGTGTATGTTAGATATGTTGTCTGGTCCAGTAGCCTTCGAATTCTTAATGTTTTTGATGATCTTGGTGGTCTGGTCTGTATTGAAGGGTGTAATGGTCTGTCGAGTCTGTAGGTTTTCTTGTGTCTGGCTGTTTGTCTGTCTGCATGTTTCTGGTTGTTGTCTCTGTTTAAGTGACTTATCTTTGCGTAGTGATTAACTAGAATGTTAGCTTGTTGTGTGTATGTTGGGATATTATTTTGGCTGCGACAGATAGCCGCGTGTGAGGTGTGAATGCCGCTGTTAGAGTGGGTAATGCTGTTTATAGTCTTGTATAGCCTGTATGTATCTGTGGAGTGGTTTAGTGTTGTTATGAATTCCCTGAATGTTTCTGTTTGTTTTTCTTTGAGTTTGTTGTTTATTTCTGTGTTGAGCTGTTGTATCTGCTGTTTTATGGCTTCTGTGTGTGGGTTTGTGTGTTATTTGAGGTTGTTACGTTGCCTTATAGGTGGGCTATTTCTCTAGTGTAATTTGGGTTGTATTTCCTAATGTTGCCCTTGGTATGTATTTGTTTGCATTATTGATAATCTGATTAAATGTCTTGAGTGTTGTATCGATGTTTATGATGGGTGTGCTGTTTAATGTGGTGAATTGTTCCTCAGTCTGTATTTTGAACTGTTCCCAATCAGCTTTCTTGTAATTTCTGTAAGTGTGCCTAAGGCTGTTGGGGCAGAGTGTAGAATGTGTTGTAATGATGATGGGCAGGTGGTCTGATGACAGTTGTTTTTCTGTTCTCCATTGTGTATGTGTTGCTAGTGAGGGGGAACAGAACGTTATGTCTGGGGAGGAGTTTGAGTATCCTGCTTGATGTGGTATGTGTGTATGTTCTTCTGTATTGTTAAGAATGAAGAGGCTGTTTAGTTGTGTGGCTATGTTGGCGCCTCTGGTGTTGTTTGGTTGTGCAGGTACCAACTAGTGTCTTTGGCGTTGAAGTCTCCTCCTAAGATGACATTAGTGAGAGAGGCAAGATTGTGTAACTGTGGATTGTAATTGGCTGGCACCTGAGGTGAACTATCTGGTGGGATGTAAATGTTGATTAGTGTGGTGTTGTGTTTTGCGCGTGTTTTAATGTTAACTGCCTGTATTTCTATCGTGTTATCTGCTTGGATTGTGTTTGTAATGTTTTGGGTAGCATCAGTGTAGCTAATGCTTTTACGTATGTAAGTGATGAGTCCACCCCCGTTACCCCCAGTACGATCTTGACGGATCGCCGTGAAGTCAGGGATGGTGGGTGTTTTGTGTGTGCGTTTTAGTTTTGTTTCTTGTATAAGTGCTATGTGAATGTTTTGTTTGTGTACGAATTCCCTAAGCTGCATGATTTTGTTTGTGAGGCCATCTACGTTGTACTGTAATATGTTAATATTATACTTCTGTATGTGTCTCATGGTGCTATTGTGTCTATGTCTTTGTGTATGGTGACATGTGTAAGTTGTAGTGGGGCCTGGATTAGTCTTAATGTCGCCAGAGAGTAAGAGTAGTTCGGGGCACGCAATTGTTCCCTGTAATTGAAAAAATAGCACGCTGAGAATAGGTCCGGCCCCGGGAGCCGATCGGCACTCTGACCGTGCCACGCAACAGGCCGTCGACTGCCAGTCTGGCCAACCGTAGACAGCCTGCTGCACGGAGATTTGAGGAAGTTTGGCCACCAGCGCGTTGATGTTTTGGTTTGACGTCGCTTCTTCGCGTTGACGTGTCCTGCGCTGGAGGATGCAGCCACTGTTTAGAAGCTTCCTCGTCAGCTGCTAACACTTTTTTCACGTTGTTCTAGCTACTGTACCTGTGTATCCTGATTGCTGCCCAAGTAACATACAAAGGACTTTGAGATCCCACACAATATCCATCTCTGATTTTGATACTGAATTTTTTCCAGAAGCAGTTTCATGTTATCATAGGTCTCTTTTAAATGAGTAGAATGGGCCACTGGGATTAATGCATATTTGTTACCGTTGTGCAGTAACACTCCTTTTAGACTGGTTTTAGAGGAATCTATAAACAACCTCCAGTCACTGGTTTGGTATTCGATGCCTAGCTTGCACACTAATCCTGTGATGTTCTTGCAAAATACCAAGGGACCATCTTCTTCGAAAAAAGGCACGAAGTCTTTCTCACGATTTCTGTACCAAGCGAAGTATGTGTCGGATGCCAATAAATTGTTCTCCTGCAATCTAGACCCCAAAAGTTCTGCAGAGTCCTTAGGCAGATTCAATCCCTGACTAAGTCATTTAGTTCGGCTTGGGTTAATGGTTTAGGATCTCGGTCAGCTGTTGGCTGTTCATAAACATCATCATTGTCTGGATTTGGAGCTGAATCAGAATCTGAATTGTATTGATCCAGACTCTCGGGTGGGCGGGGAATAGGAACTTCTGGACCATGGGGTACCGGCCTTATTGCAGATGGAAGACTTGGGTATTGAAGGCTCTCTTTATTCTTTGCATTATAACCTTTAACATTGCAAGAACAGAAGTAGCAGTCGTCGGTATGGTTTCTAGGCTCGCGCCATACCATAGGGATCCCAAATGGCAAACTTTTCTTTTTACCTTTGCTCCAATTCCTTAGTGCCGCAACACACGTAAGACAAACCTTGTGTGGAGCCCAACTTTTGTCTTGATCTCCTAATTTAATTCCAAAATAAGCATGATAAGCTCTCTTAATGAAGGTCGTTACATTTGTCCTTTGTTTTCAACACAACATACCGACCACAAATATAACAAAATATGTCTGGACTATGGGTACATCCTCTAGAAGCCATTATTAAAATTTTAAAGACGTAATGTTAGAATTATCTATCTGAAAAATATGAAAAACGAAATTAATTAAAGATAAAAAGGTAAAAAATTACAAAACGCCCCAAAATTGTTTTGCTAATAACTTTAAAACTGTGGGTGATAGAAAAAAAACTGGTAGCATTTTTTAGTTCAGCGCAGCGAATTGCTTCAGAATCACAACTCAAAATAAAGAAATCGATTTTCATGCAGACCGGTGTAATTAATCATGTAAACTTGTAATGTAATATGTTAGTTTATTTGTGTGCAAAATAATATATACGTTTACGCGTTTGTTTTTTTCATTCAAATTGTAATAATATATATTATAGCCTTACAGCTCTGAACGGAACCTATTTCCGGCCTCATCGTAGATATTTAAAGCATTATAGGTTTATAACATTAACTGAAAATGTTCTTTTGCAACATTTTTATGCGTTTTCTATACTAGGATCACCTGAAGATCAGCCTTATAAGGTTAACTAACGAAAATATCACAACCTAACCTAACAAATCGTTAGGTCAACTGTACGCCCTTGACGATTGTTTAGGTTAGGTCGTGATATTTTCATTAGTTAGCCCTATAAAACTAACTAAAGAAGGCTGGGTGCCTTGATCTTCAGGTGATCCCTATACTACAGGGTGTCCCGTAAGTCTGGAACCATAGGGCAAAATGATAAAAACGGCAATAAAAACGCCGAAGAGACTTTTGGGGACTGTTTGTGAAATGAGCGAGGATGGTAGCGGCTGTGTCATCGTCGGTGGATGTCCTCGGAGGTCCACTGCGTGGTTTATCTCCTATGGATCCCGTTTCCCCGAACTTTGCTACAAGTTTGCCGACACAGCTGTGTGTTATCGGCGCGCGGTCCGGATGCAATCTGTTAAATTCCTCAGCGGCCTCCCTCTGACTCCGATTTCCTACGAGCAGAATTACCTGGGTGCGTTCTTCCTTACTGAAGGATATCATGAGCACTTGCATAAACGGAAAAACATGAATTACTTATTTTACCCTATGGTTCCAGACTTATGGGACACCTTGTATATTATAGTTCATTATATTTTTTGTTATATTGATTCCTTGCATTATTATCAACATTTTTTTTCAAAGTTCTTTCATCGCTTAAATGATTAAATTAAAAAGTTAAGTCCGTTTATTTCGCATAATTATGTACTCGTATTTTCATTAGAATATTGTAGAATTTTCACTCGGATTCCATCCTCTGTATTTTTAAATTTTCACTTTTGCTTTAAATTTCTTTCCTACCTCTCAACCTCTTTCCTCTGCTTTGTTTTAAAACTTTCACTTGTCTTTAAATTTTCTTACTTCTTTTAACCTTCCTTCTTAAACAGACAGCCTTGGAGGAACCAGCCGGTCTGTTGTTGTTTGGTGTCCCTTGTATGCCTTTGTATTAACGCTTAAGTGCTTCTATATTGTTATTCTCGTTTTAGTCGTTTTTCTTTCCTTGAATCTTGCCAATTTGTTTCTGACTTGAGAGAAATGTATGACATTTCAAGCAGAACTCGATATTCCGGAACTGTGAAAGGTCCCACCTGACCCTACGAAAAAGAAAACCGGATCACCTGAAGATCAGGGTCCCCATGTATTCTTGTTTTATGCTTTACAGTACCAAATATAATAATAAATTAAATTGAATGCACGGTTAGGTCAACTGTACGCCCTTGACGATTGGTTAGTTTAAGTCGTGATATTTTCGTTAGTTTTAACGAAGATATCATTTGGTAATTGAGGCTGGGGGCCCTGATCTTGAGGTGATCCAGAAAACATTCCGGCACGCAGCTATTCTCATATTTTTATAGTTAAATGGGATCAAGTAAAGATAAGCACCCCAGCCTTCTTTAATTAGCCTTATAAGGCTAACTAACGAAAATATCACGACCTAACCTAACCAATCGTTAAGTCAACTGTACGCCCTTGACGATTGGTTAGGTTAGGTCGTGATATTTTCGTTAGTTAACCTTATAAGGCTAATTAAAGAAGGCTGGGGGTGCTTATCTTTACTTGATCCGTTAAATGAAATGACTAGTTCTTTATAGTTATTTCGGGTTTATTATGTTATTACTCCAAACCCAACCTTTAATCATGCTATTTTGGGATCTTTTCCGTTTGGTGCCCACCACTAGAATTAAAATTAATTATTACCATCATGTGTACTGTTTTACGCTGATTTCAAAAATATATAAATTTTTTCCGATAAATGAATAATAAAAACGTTACAACCCTTTAACGTTTGAATTTCGTACATTTAATTTTTCTATTCTTCAAATATTTGATGATAATTTGCGTTGAAAATTGGACGTAGGCTGTATGGCCGGAAAGGCCATCTTATTCTTAGTTCGCGCAAAGACCCAGGCTATATACATTGGTGACACTTTTAAAGCATAAAAGAAACAGAATCGAAGACTGGAAGGATCACCTGAAGATCAGGGCCCCCAGCCTTCTTTAGTTAGCTTTATAAAGCTAACTAACGAAAAATATCACAACCTAACCTAACCAATCGTCAAGGGCGTACAGTTGACCTAACGATTAGTTAGGTTAGGTCGTCATATTTTCGTTAGTTAGCCTTATAAGGCTAACTAGAGAAGGCTGGGGGCCCTGATCTTCAAGGGATCTGACTGGAATATTACACAAAATAATTACAAACTAACGAAAATATCACAACTTAACCTAACCAATCGTCAAGGGCGTACAGTTGACCTAACTGGGCATTCACTTGACCTAACTAGTTGGTCAATTTTAATATATATATATATATATATATATATATATATATATATATGGGCTACGTTGTGGCCGATGTCGTAACACCGCTTCCCGTTGATCAGCGAAGTTAAGCGACATTGGGTCTGGGTAGTAGTTGGATGGGAAACCGTCCTCCGCGCTCAGATTATGTAGCGCGGTCATATGACCTTAGATGTTGCGAAGGAGGTTAAACAACCCCAATAAAAAATATATATATATATATATCATGTAACCTATTTTGCTTAATAATATCATGTAAATCTATTTTGCATTTTTTTGCCCTATTATGCAAAATGTTCGTATTTCTCCAACAAAAAGAATGTTATTTTCGTATTCAGAGGGTCAAAATGCACTACTGGTGCTATTTTCAAAAGAACCTAGTGGTGAGCTCCAAACGGAAAAGACCCCTGTTTTGTATAACTCATCATTAAATTTGAAATGTTAAACCGAGAAGGTTTTAAAGTTTTAAAATCTTCTAAGTCTAAACACACAACTATAAATTAAGTTGTATTAATGCAACATGATAAAATTAATGGTGCTACTATAGTACTATAGTATGCGGTCTACCTCCAATTAGCTAGGTTTAGTCATGATATTTTCGTTAAAACTAACGAAAATATCATGACTAAACCTAACCAATCGTCAAGGGCGATTGAATTGGGATGTAAACAAGCAATTAGTAAACAAGATAAGAAGCAATAATTAAAAGGTAGACCGCCGAATCGTAGGTAGACCGCATACTAGAGTAGCACCAAATTAATTATATGATAATTAATAAATCAATTTCAAATCAATTTATGCTGATTTATTCCGAATGATAACGAATATTTGGTAATACTGAGAATTAATAATTCAGATTTTCCATTCTCTCCTTCAAGAACAAGTTATTGCAAAATTTATAACGTCCTTCTTTAAACAGGATAAGAGTATATTGAACATTTTTTATTTCCTTAATAATAATAATATACAGTAAATTAGTATATGTTAATTATTAAACAATGATCAAGATTCTACATGGTTTCGAACCATAAACAGAACGGGTTTTAATTTTAAAAATAACTAAGCTCTTCTCCACTACTTTGCAAAGACAAGTTCGGACCGTCACATTTCTGTCAACAGAATGTAAGAAAAATTTAAGGAGCAAGTGTAGTTTACGTTCCCCTACATTATTCTAGTGTAATTTACGTTCCCCTACACTATCCTCGTGTAGTTGGCGTTCCCCAACTTTGTCCGCGTATACAGAATCAAATAAAACGTTAAAACTAACGAAAATATTACGACTTAACCCAAGGAAGCGTCAATATACAGGGTGTCCCAGAATTAACTATCTATTTCAATGAAATCGGACAAATTTAATAAAAACTGACATAATTTTGTGTTTATTACTAAATTATGATACAAAAACAAATAGATTTATAAATCATAAGTCAAAACTGTATTTACTTGAATGTGATAAGCCTTTTTCATCAGTGTCGAACGCAAGATTCTATGAACTGTTGTCTTGGATATGTTGAGTCTTCGACCGGCCTCCCTAACCGAAGTTGTTGGTTCATCCTCAAACAATTGTCGTACCTGTTCGGTACTGTTACGTGCTGTCCTTGGGCGTCCTCTTCCCACCTCGTCGTGTACGGATCCAGTTCTTTTAAATTTGTTCACAAGTTCACGAATCGCTTTGTCTGTAGGAACGGTTCTGTGGAATCTTCTTGTAAATTTTTCTCCGATTTCATTACATTGCATTCCTTGATACGGGATGTTACAACAAAGATGCGTTCTTGTGTATTCATTATTAATAGGGTTCTGAAGAGAATGAAAATAAAACTATGAAAAACTATGAAAAAAATTATGAAAATAAAATTATGAAAAAAATTTAGAAATTTATACATTTTTAACACATATTAAACATGATAAACATAAATAAAAGTGTGTTTTTAAAAAATTTGTCCGATTTCATTGAAATAGATAGTTAATTCTGGGACACCCTGTATATATATATATATATATATATAAGCAAACAACCACAGGGAAAAGGAAAAGGAAACACGAAGTCCGAGCGCTTTCGTGATATATTCACATCTCCTTGAAGATGTGAATATATCACGAAAGCGCTCGGACTTCGTGTTTCCTTTTCCTTTTCCCTGTGGTTGTTTGCTTATTAATGAGATCACGTGTTATTCTGTGATTTTAGTGCATATATATATATATATATATATATATATATACCGTGTATATATATATATATATATATATATATATTATATATATATATATATATATATTGACGATTGGTTAGGTTAAGTCGTAATATTTTCGTTAGTTTTAACGTTTTATTTGATGGATTCATTTAAAAAATGTCTCCTAAAGCTCCTAGTATAGTCTACGTCCCCAACTTTAACCTAGTGTAGTTTATGTGCCCTTTTGCGTCAGGGGGACGTAAACTACACTCGCTCCATTTTTAATATTACTCAATACTGTTATGCTATTATGCTGGTATATTATGCTATGCTATGTTATGTTGTGTTGTGTTATTTCTAGTGATGCACCGGAGGCAGATTTTGACCGGAGGCCGGAGGTTCCGGCCAATTGATTTATTTCAGTATTTATGGTGTGTGTGTGTGTGTGTGTGGTCCATCGTCTCATCTATTTAGGTTTATATATTATAGTCCTGCCATTTTAAATTATTAAGTCTTTAATAACTTAAACTTTATAAAAGTCGACTTTCTATGCTTTGTGTGTGCTAATTTCTCTAAAAATTCCCATTGAACAGAATATCCTCAGGTTATGAAACTTATGATGTCTTGCTGAATGTTGAGTAAAGTAGCCTACAGTATATCAAATCAATTATTAATACAATCACTGATCACTCATAAATTATTATTACAGTCATCTGAGAACTGAAATATTCGGATAGGTGCAGAAATGAGGTTTTATAGTTTTATAGAATTAAAACTAAAAGTTGTCAAAATTGAGTTTGGTGTACTTGGCACCTCCGGCCAGAGGCCGGAGTTTAGTGAGACCTCCGGCCGGAGCAGGAGGTTTTCTAAAATGGCCGGAACTCGTGCTCGGCCGGAGCCGGAGCTCTGGTGCATCACTAGTTATTTCTTCATATTTCTTAAAGTCCCACGTTTATTCCTAAAATTCCTAAAATTCACATTCCAAATAACAGGAAATTTAATTTTCCTGATAATTATGATTATTACGGTTAATCTGACCAAATTTACAGTTACATCACTTACAATATTCATAAATAAAAAGGGATCATGTCAAGAATAGCGAACCCAATTTTACCATGTCAAAAATAGCGAACCCAAAAATTCCCTTGTCAAGAATAGCGAACCCAAAAGTTCCCATGTCAAGAATAGCAAACCCAATATAAATATCATGTAAAGGAAAAAGTTAAACATATGTAATTAATGATTTAAGAATTGTTTGGGTTCTTCCACATAAGCTAACGTAGTCTCTATTGAGATTGGTAGTCCTATTATTGTAAAAATACTTATTTTATTTATTTGCATTTATAAATTTGTTTATATAATAAATATTAAAATATTAATGTTACAACTAGCCTAAGACCCGCCCTTCGTGCCGGTCGCGGGTAGCAAAAATTAACCAAACTATCACGACTTAACCTAACCAATCGTCAAGGGCGTACAATTAACCTAAAAAAATAAATAAAAAACAATAAATTTTTTTTTATTTATTTATTTTTATATAAAGGGTGATCCAGAGAAATGGGACCCAAAAGAAACCCCTGTAACTCTTAAAGTATAAGTCCTTTTATAAAATCATACGCATCATTCGAAAGAGGATAGTTACAAGTTTGTACAGGATTGTATAGGTTTTGACAATACAAGACAAGATAATACAAAACAAAATAAAAGTGTTAGTTAAAACTAACCCTTCAAGATGACTGCATGGACTGTGGAACAGCTGCGTTTCATAACTGAGCAATATTATAGCATGGAAGAAGTGTAGTTTCAGCTCAAAGATCTTTCAAGACAAATTTTCAGATGTCAAAATCACCTTCTAAGAAAGTAATCCGTCGGTGTGTCAGAAATTTTTCCCTAACTGGCAGCATTGGAAAAAGAAAACCAACTGGAAGAGTGCGCACAGCAAGGATAGACGAGATCATTAACAGAACTCATGAAATTGTACAGGATAATCCTAACATAAGCATCAGACGTGCTTCTCAGCTGTTAGGAGTTGGATATGGAACAACAACACACCGTATATTCAAGCAAAATTTAATACTCTTTCCATATAAAATTCAAACAGTGCAACAACTAAACGATGGAGATTTCGCACGAAGACGACAATTCTGTCAATGGATCCAACAGAAGGTAAATGACACCACCAATTTTCTAGCAACTTTGATTATGTCAGACGAAGCCCATTTTCACTTGAATGGAACTGTAAACAAACAAAATTGTCGTTTCTGGGCAACAGAAAATCCATTGAATATTACCGAAGTCCCGTTGCATAGTCAGCGTGTAACTGTTTGGTGTGGTCTTACTGCATCTCAGATCATAGGGCCGTACTTTTTCGAGGAGTCCACCGGAAACACGGTCACTGTAAATGGTGATCGCTACGAAAAAAATGTTGACCGATTTCCTTATTCCTAAATTAAGAGATCTTTGTCTAGAAAACCACTGGTTCCAACAAGACGGAGCTACCTGCCATACCACGAGGAACTGCATGGCAGTTTTGCGTCAAACGTTTCCAGGCGAGTTAATCTCAAGATTTGGAGACGTTGAATGGCCCGCAAGGTCTCCGGGTTTTTCTCCCTTAGATTATTATCTCTGGGGATATTTAAAGAGTAGGGTCTACAGAAATAACCCAACGACCTTGCAAGAATTGAAGGCCGCCATCACAAATGAGATACAGGCCATACCACCGCACACTCTTGCAAAAGTGATGCAGAACTTACAAGCGAGAACACTGGAATGCTTGGCAACTAATGGAGCACATTTGAAAGGAGTCATTTTTAAAAAATAAATATTTCATAATAAACTTGTAACTCTACTCTTTCGAATGATATATAGTTTTTATGAAAGGAATTAAATATTAAGAATATTTGGCTTTTTTTTTATGGGTCCCATTTATCTGGATCACCCAGTATTAAGAGAAGAGGATTCTTTATACTGTACGGCATTGACGATTGGTTAGGTTAAGTCGTGCTAGTTTGGTTAAATAAAAAAAGACTAATATAAAAGCATGTAATACGTCCTTAACTAATTACTTAAAATTGGGAAACATAAACCTACCGTCTGAAGTTATGAAAACGTCCTTGAGGACTTCCCATGTCAAGAATAGCGAACCCAATTTTACCATGTCAAGAATAGCGAACCCAAAAATTCCCTTGTCAAGAATAGCGAACCCTGCAGGTGTTGGGTTCGCTATTCTTGACATGATCCATAAAAAGAAATCGTTGATCTAAATTTTACTTCACTTACAGTACTTTAAGCTAAAAACTAATTTAAATTATGTTACGTATAAGGAATTTAAACTAAGTTTTAACTAACAATATAAACTGTTTCTGAAGTCACTTAGGAGCTATTGAAGGATAGGGACCCCAGCCTTCTTTAGTTAGGCTTAGAAGGCTAACTAACGAAAATATCACGACCTAACCTAACCAATCGTTAGATTAACTGTACGCCCTTGACGATTGGTTAGGTTAGGTCATGATATTTTCGTTAGTTAGCCTTATAAAGCTAACTAAAGAAGGCTGGGGGCCCTATTCTTCAATACCTCCGTCACTTAAGTAAATTTCCAGTTAATGTATTCTACCTTATTTTCTTAAAGAATTGAATCACCTGAAGATCCGTCACTCCACCCTTTTTAAGTTAGCTTTATAAAACTAACTAACGAAAATATCACGACCTAACCTAACCAATCGTCAAGGACGTACAGTTGACCTAACGATTGGTTAGGTTAAGTCGTGATATTTTCGTTAGTTAGCCTTATAAAGCTAACTAAAAAAGGCTGGGGTGACGGATCTTCGGGTGATCCAAAGAATTTATCAACCTAACATAATGTCTTCTATACTTTAAAGCTATTTTAATATAAAGCAATATACGCATATTCTTAAACTATATTAATATAAATTTATATTAATAAAATACAAATTGCTTCTTTTCAATTTTCTATAACGATTATAACAGGCCATTTGATCGTTTTCATCCATATTTCACTCCAAGCAAATTATATTTTCAGCCGTACATTCTGGTACTTCGTTTCTGTAATAATTATACCTTGGTTAACCTTGTTTTGCTTCCCCTCAAATTGTTCATTCTGACGAAGGTCAAGCTTGTCACTCCACCTTAGACCTACAATTTAACGTGGAATCCGAACCACGTCCCATCAACAGGCCAGCGTCTTAACCATTAGGCTACCCAGGATACCCATTTATCTACCAACCAATTTCTTTTTACTGTGTGGAAGGATGAACAGCTAGGTTTTGCTGCGCGTCTCCCGCCGTCACCGGGTCTCGATCCCGGGGCCGATGGATTCGTAGTCAGCTACGCCAACCACTACACCACCGAGGCGCATTATCGGTATATAAAAATATATTAGCTGCACTATTTTGAGAAATATATACACGAAACATATACGACACTACATAGACACTTTATCTCCTTTCATGTGCACCTCACTAACCTTAATTTTATGCGTACTCCCCTCAGGCACTTTCATAATCTTAGTCTGGAAACTAACATCCAAACATTCAACATTATCAGGAATATTTTCTTTATTCAAGGGAATTTTTACTTCCACCTCTTCTTGTACAGTTTGGACCAAATCCTGGTACACTTCCTGGTTAAGAACAAATAAAGGATAAATCACACCTTCATTTGTTACTGTATGGTGATTATTTTCATTCTAAGACTTAAAACTCATGACTAGAGCCCGGATGTTTAGGCACTAAAAAAACTTAAAATAGGCAGGCTAAAAGGCAAAATAAAATTGCAAAAAGGCACAAAAAAGGCATTTATTTTCAAAAAGTAAACTCACAATGAGAACGTATAACAACGATGTAGAACATGTTCTTAATAGTAACATATACAAAGTAACATAATACTGACATCAGCACTACAGAATTTTAAAAAATTACTGTTTTTTACCTTTCTCAGCAGCAGATTTGTGTTTAGCAGTCTGTATATGTTGAGAGAAAAAGTACTTTTTGTCAAAGTTTACGGATTTTTTCGCATATCTTGCAAAATAAGACAGAGCCATCGGTGGAAAAAAATCACTTCCAAACTCTCCGACAAGATTAGTTAACTTCTTACTTGAAGATGCACTGACTTTAGACATTGCGACGTGTATTCACTGACGTTTAGGTTACGACTGAGAATCTTGTGTTGTAGTATGGCTTTTCAGCTGCTAGATGTTGCCAACAAAACAAAACCCTATTAATCTAAATGTTTATTTCAGTATCTTATTTTAGAAAATATTTAAAATAGGCACATTTGGCGCTTAAATTATGAAATAGGCATTTTCGCCCCAAAATCCCCAAAAAGGCAAAAATAGGCATTTAAGGCATTATGCCTGAACATCCGGGCTCTACTCATGACATACTCAATTTCACGTATTTTTTCAACAGAAAAATATAAAATTTCATTCATGGAGATTAAAACTTCGATTTTTCCAAAATTCTCAAAATTATCAGTTCCTTCCAGATTTAAATAATTAATTTATTCTATTCACTAGAGGTATCATATCAGCATCCTTTTCCAAAGGGAGTTCTTTATATTTTTGTTTTTCGTGTACAGTCCCACTGTGAAACGAAATTTTCTCTTTACCAACGGTTCGATCTTCACAATCAACCCTGGATTTTCCCTCTTTACCAGCGGCTTGATCTTTCCGATGAACCCTACAATTTTTCTTTTCGTTTGCAGTCCCACTGCAGTACGAAAGTTTCGCGATACGGTGCCTCCGGATTACTTTAACGTAAATTACTGTTTTCAAATATTAACTCACAAGGGGCAACAACATTCCAAACTAAATCATTGGCAGCAAAAACTTCCCTGACCGCAGTATTTTCTGAAACAACATTAGAAGGCCCAAGGGGGTAGAAACTTCGCTGACCGCAATATTTTCTGAATCAACATTCGGAGTAATATCCTCCAGAAATTCAATAATTTCTTGACAAGGGATAAATCCATCTCTAATACGAAAGCTCGAGTTAAACACTTCTCTAATTCCCGAAATAATATTTGTTATTTTCCTCTTAAATTTTTCTATTTGTTTATTCCCAACAACAGTATCGTTAGCAGGCTCTCGCATTTCAGCCGCATTGCCACACGAAATTACATTACTAAACTCATCATTTGTGTTGGGATTGTAAAATTGGAGGTTTATTAATAAATATAAAATAATAGAATTTATAATACTTAAAATGAATAAAAGATTTTATGTATAACGCGGAATGAAAACCCAAGTTCTGATGGGGAAAAATGCAGAGCGCAGCGCAAAAGCAGTCAGAAGAGTCAGCAGTCAGTTAGTGAGAGCTTATAGAGAATGGGTCATACAGCAGTCCATCCGAAATTCATTATTCCTCCCTCTGTCATTTTTATTTTAGCACTCCCATCGTGCCCGTGCCCACTTTAAGATGAATTCATAAAAGTAAATTAAATAAAATTCTCTCCTAGGGTATCCTTAATGGAATCTTTCCCTCAGGCACTGGACCCATTCGTGTCCCGCGTTATGGCATAGTCTTCATTTCCTTAGGCGTACTTGAATTCCGATGAAAACCTATTCCTCTTTATTAATTGAATAACGTAAGTGACAAATTAATTTAACTTGTGAAAAAACATAAGATTAAAAGTATAAAAACAGCGTTGTTTCATGATCACCCTGTAAATTTATATTAGTCGTGTAAAGGTAAAAACCTGAGTGTTTTTATACCAGTTAAAGGTAAATTCTAAAATTACTATACCGGTAAACAATGTTAGTTGCTCAGTGAAGTATTAAATGAAAAAATAATACGAAGAGAAAAACGTCAGTAGTTACGCTATGGTTAGTGTTACATGCGTGTTTGTCGTCAACACCCAGCCAAGAGCGGAGCAACGGATGAATAGATTTTTTTTAAATTTATGTGGATCACCGGGGAAGGAACGTTATCCCGGGAGAAATTGGAAACCCAACATTTGTTTTCATATTTTCATCACGTGGAATAAAATTCAGAACGCTTCCACTATCGCTGTTATTGCAATGATTATCATCATTCATCAATGCAACAGCATTATTAATCTCTCATTCCATCTTATCATGACATAATCACCATCGAAAATTAAGTATTCCTTACATAAAAATTCATTTTTAAATTAATTTTCAGTATATATTACCTCTGTATATACATTATACTCGATGCGCTGCTTATAAGAAACTGAATCAAGCATCCTGATAATTTGACTCGGAACACTTTCGCTCTCCTGTTCTACATAAGTGTCGTCCAACATTATTTTCATCCTCCGTGCATACATACATCACAGAATCGCAGAATTAACGTAACAAAATCCATAAATCAATTCATTTTCTAAGTTTTCAGTACACGCATACACTGAGGCAGGGGTTCCCAAATTGTGTTCCGCGGAACACTTCTCACGGTATACAAGTGTTCCGCGGAACACCAATTTGGGAACCCCTGCCCGGGACTAAGGAATCGCAAATTTATACATTTGAATCAGCATAACACAATTCATCATATACATTCTCAACACACTCCGAAAATGTTTTACGAGACTTATAAAAATTACGAGACAAAATCCAAATATTTTTCTCGTTCTGAATAGTTCGTATAGATATAATCGTTCAGTTTACTTTCAAGAGCTAATATTTTTCTTTCATATTCTATTATTTCAGCCAAACTTAACAATTTTAATGTTTAAAATAACAAAAAGAAATTTTACACCAAATTCAATTCGAGTCCCACAGAAATTAATGACAAGAACTATCGATTGGAGTCATTAATGCAAATATTCCCTTTCTTTATTAGTTAATGACTTTTTTTCTCTTTATTTATTAATAATGACTTTTTTATTTAATCTGATATAAATTTATTTAATGTTTTATCTATCTCCGGAATGTTTCTTTCACGCTTGCAAATAAGGGCCGGTGCGAAAGTAATGCCTTTTATTTTTCAGTTCGTAACCAACGGTCGTAGGAAAGCTATAAAGGTTTGTATCTTCCCCATATTTTAAATTGAGCGGCGCTGTGATCTGTCACGTGACAACAACACACCCAGCTGTCAAAATAGCTACCTCGCTAGATGTGCGTACGAAGCAGAGAAGAGTTATTGAATTTCTTACCGCGGAAAAGGTTCTTCCAGCGGATATTCATAGGCGTTTAAAGAATGTGTATGGCGACTATACCGTTGATGTGAGCACCGTTAGACGTTGGGCAAAGCGTTTCAAGAACGGGGAAAGACATAAGGCATCACCAGTAAAGAAGAAGTTCAGAACGCAGCCATGTGTTTTGGGACAGCCATGTGTTTTGGGACAGAGAGGGGATTCTGCTTGTGGACTTTATGCCAAAAGGTGCCACGACTAACTCCGAGCGGTACATCGAAACATTAATGAAACTGAAACGCCGCATACGAAGAGCTCGTTCTAACCGAGACATGAACGATGTGTTTCTCCTTCATGACAACGTCCGGCCTCACACACCAGCCTGCGCACACGGGAGGCGATCGCGGCCTTGGGGAGGACCGTCTTCCCGCATCCTGCTTATAGTCCGGATCTTGCACCTTCAGATTACCCTCTCTTTGGCCCGCTAAAGGATGGATTATGTGGGCAACACTTTGAGGATGAAAACGACGTGGTGAAGAAGGTTCGTGACTGGTTCCGATGTTGTGACAAGGAGTTTTACAACGCCAGTATACAGCGCCTGGTTCAACGTTGGCAAAAGTTCATTGCAATTACAGACACTATGTGTAAAAATAACTTTATGTGTCATGTATGTATGCAAATTTTCTGTAATTTTCATTGTAACTGGAATTATATTTAGTGAGAAATAAAATAAGAGGCATTATCTTTCGTAACACCCTGTGTAGTAGTCGTGTAGTCGTTAACTGCTTCCAATGTTAGTAGTCGTGTAGTCGTTAATTGTTCTAATACTCGTACCAGTAATCGTGTAGTCGTTAAATGTTCTAATACTCGTACCAGTGATCATGTAGTCGTTAAATGTTCTAATACTCGTACCAGTAATCGTGTAATCGTTAAATGTTCTAATACTCGTACCAGTGATCATGTAGTCGTTAAATGTTCTAATACTCGTACCAGTAATCGTGTAGTCGTTAAATGTTCTAATACTCGTACAAGTAATCGTGTAGTCGATTCTCATGCGTAAAGTTAAATTCGATGTTCTCGTAGCTTTCGTTGTCCCAGAACATTGTCGTTTCTTGACGTTTCCTTTTTTGCTTCAGCGACAAATCTTTGTAAATCTCTTTAGTCACCAATTCTTCTTTTGACCAATACGTAAATCTTCTTTTTAACAAATTGTTTCTATTCTTTTCTAGTCGTTGTTTCCTCGCAAATCTTCTTTCTCCTTCCTCCTTTCTTCTTCTTCAACGTACTACAACCCTTTCCCCGCAAAAATTTTATAGGAGAAACGATTGAATACCAGATTAACAAAAACGTAGCTGAGACACACCTGACACCATTAATATATTTGAAGAAAAATTATGTAAAATTTATTGTCTCTCTTGTTTCTGAATTCTTGCGTTTCACCAACGATTTTATTTGTTATCAGCGGTTCTGGTACTCTTTTCTGATGTGTTGGGTTCGTATTCTTCCTAGACGTATTACCTACCTAATGTCAAACTACCTTTCTTACGGGGTTAAAGGGTTAAATAACTAGGGATGATTTGATGTGTGCATTAGGATTTATTGAACGAGTGAAGTAAGTCTGTTTTATAGGTAGGCCTATTACTTCGGACTCAGCGCTGAGTCCAGCGTTCGCTGATACTCTGGGCTGTCTCCTCCTCCTTCTCTTGTCTGTACTCCTATCTGTCCCACTCTCTCGCTGCCTGTCCCTCTCTACTGTGAGTCAGCTCTCAACCATTTTCATACACTCAAATCATAAATAGGAGATAGTACCTGAAAGGGGGAAATATTAATACTTGAACAAATTTTTAAGAAATCAAATGCGTATTATTCACCTGAATTCACAATTTGGGTTTTTCCTCCACGGGATTGTTATATATATATATTATATATATATATTCGGATCTTTTCCGTTTGACTGCCGCCATTGAAACATAAGAGGTGAGTGCCCCCAGCCTTCTTTACTTAGCCTTATAAGGCTAACTAACGAAAATATCACGACCTAACCTAACCAATCGTTAGGTCAACTGTACGACCTTGACGATTGGTTAGGTTAGGTCGTGATATTTTTGTTAGTTAGCCTTATAAAGCTAACTAAAGAAGGCTGGAAGCCCTGATCTTCAGGTGATCCCCTTATTTTTCTGAGTACACGATTAAAACTTAAAAATTAAGCATGGATCTTGAAAGTAATTAAAATTGTTTATAAGAAACAAAATTTGAAGGGGAAATTAAGAAAAGCTTTTTTATAAAGTAACTTATTTTGTATCATCAAGACATTTCAGTTAAAATACAAAATACAAAAAGTTTAATTATGTTTCAATGGCGGCAGTCAAACGGAAAAGATCCTATATATTCTGTATGCAGTGGTATAAATAATTGAAGCTATAAATTTATCTCTGCTTTTAAACAATGATTTATTTCAGCCATAGAACTGGATCAACCTGAATTAGTCGAATTACTGTTGGAACATAAAGTCAACGTTCAGAGAACGGACACAGTGTATGGTAGTGCTTTAAACTGCGTTGCTAGAATAGTAAGTATATACAAATTTGGCGTAACATTACGCTGTAATAAACTAGTGATATTTAAATCATTAACACTTTATGCAAATTCATTCTTTATACTCTATATCAAATCCATGATTATTCCGTGTTAGAATCGAAGAAAAGCATTGTTTCAAAGTAAAGGACCCAATTAACCCTTTAAGCCCTGAATTTTTTGTAGGGATAAGTTATGACTGCGTGTATTTGAAACGTTAGCAATTTGTACCTTTCGTCCATAAAGGGTTAACTATAATAAACCATATAAATTAATGAAATAAACTAAATATAATTTTAGTGGTTAAAGTGTTCGTAGCCATTTAGAAAAGAATTTGTTCAGTATGAGATAACACCAGGATCTACATCATCTAGTATATCCAACCTTTATTAAGCACAATTTACTCCGGCTGTAAGGTTTTTATGCATAGAGCAATATAGATATTTGGATCACCTGAAGATCTGTCACCCCAGCCTTTATTAGTTAGCTTTATAAGGCTAACTAACGAAAATATCACGACTTAACCTAACCAATCGTTAGGTCAACTGTACGCCCTTGACGATTGGTTAGGTTAGGTCGTGATATTTTCGTTAGTTAGCCTTATAAAGCTAACTAAAAAAGGTTCGGGTGACGGATCTTTAGGTGATCCAGATATTTAAAACATACACTGTTAAAAAGTACTTAAATTGTCTGGAAGTAACAGTCCTCAAAGCTCAAAGTATCACAGCTTTTCTAAAGCTCTTAGGACTAGTTCTTCCATAAACATCGTCGTTAAAGAACCTTCCGCAAATTCCAAAATATAACTTACTATGCCTAATTTCATTTCTTTCTTGAGCTAGAGTTAATATGTTACCCATTAAAATTATGACTTTTAGCAATAATTAAACCTATAACATATTACAGGGGTTGGGACTAGTATGTTTCATGGACTGCTCTCGATTTTCCTACAAAATTGCAAACAAGGACAGTCGATGACCCTGATTTTGTTTCTGCAATCGGTTTTTTTGAGAAACCTAACCTAACCTAACCTAGAAAAATGTATTTTTGATTAAAAAAGTACATAACTTAACATGTTATTACAACTTAACATTATTATATTATCATTTCTATAATTTAGGTCTCGGGGGTACGGGGCTCCGCCCCCGTAAATTCACGCATCACGAATTGATCGGTATAAGGTTCACTTTGTGATGCGTGATCTTTACGGGGGCTCCGCCCCCGTACCCCCAAGACCTAAATTATACAAATGATAATGTAATAACATATTAAGTTATGCACTTTTTTAGTCAAAAATACATTTTTCTAGTATACATTTTTCTAGGTTAGGTTAGATCAGGTTAGGTTAGGTTAGGTTTCTCAAAAAAACCTATTGCAGAAACAAAATCAGGGTCATCGACTACCCTTGTTTGCAACTTTGTAGGAAAATCGAGAGCAGTCCATGAAACATACTAGGTCCCAGGGGTTTCCAACTTTTTTAGGTCACCATACCACCATGCTTTTCTAAGTATCACAGTCGTAAAGGGGTTCTTTTGCATTATCCTCCCAACACTAATTTTTTTATATAATGTTGGTTTGGTTTTGGTTATGGTACTTTATTTTCCTTCCATTATAAAAAAATTTAGTGTTGGGATTAGGTTTGGTTTGGTTAGGTTAGGTTAAAAACAGCCCGCCGCAGGCGTTAGCCGTAGTTAGCCGGCTTCAAGTTAGGTTAGGTTAGGTTAGCCTTTTCACGATTAAAAATTAAAAGTGTTTTGCTAACGTACTTTATTTTCCTTCCATTATAAAAAAAAATTAGTGTTGGGAGGATAATGCAAAAGTACCCGTAAAGGTTGCAGGTTATTCACCTACAACTGATATTACTTCTGAAATACATATCATGAAAGATTAGCAAACAGCATATTAAAACCCTCGTGCAAATCACCTTAAAACAAGCTCTGTGCACCACTCACTACTAATTTAAAATTTTAATTCTAATTTTAAAACACCACGAAAGAGGTTGGGCACAAAACAAGTTATGAGAAAATTTTAAAATAATTGTAGTGACCACTTATTACTTAATCATTATGTGACTGATGATAACATTTGGACGTATATTGATAAAAATTGCTGTCAAAGTCAAACACTTCTAATTTTTTCAGGGTTCGCTAGAAATTCTAAAATTAATTTTACGTCAACCTCTGAATCTTAATCCAGCATCAGAAAGTGTGACTGATTTTCTACATACGGCGATTAAGAACAACAGAGGCAATATTGAGATTCTGCGGGTGTTCATGGAGAGACCAGAATGCTTAAACCTAATGAACCATAGGTTTGTTGAAAACAATACTGGCAACAGAGAGAACATAGTCTAAAGACCATGCAAACCACTTGTGGTGAATTTTATTATACTGACCTTAGTTTGTTCCCACGATATTTGTACTTCTGGAAAAGTCAAAGTCGATAATTTGGAACCACGTTTTATCCTTAAAATAGAATGTGATATTAGATACTATGCTAAATTTTCAAAATGATGAATAATAAACAGGAGCATAAAGTACCCTTACTATTCCAGTTTTTTTTTAAATCCGATTCTTCCCCCCAAAGAGACAGAAAGGGAAACACTTTACTTCATACAGCTTGTGCAGAAGGGTGGATCGAAGCGGTTGACTTCCTTTTGAGTTTAGGAGCAGATCCAAACATCGAAAACGGCCTCAGTTTTCTTCCGGTTCTTTATGCGGCTAAAACTTTTCAGGATGATGTCTCGAACGAAAGGTACAACAAAGGCGTTTCGTATGCATAGTAATGTAGTTTTATATATAAGTAGTTTTGTATAGACATATTGACTAAGTTTAATTCAATAGTATTAAGTATAAATGTTTTTTGTGCTCTTGACAAAACTATATCATGAATGAATATTTTATTATACCTTGGTTAACTTTTTTTTGTTTGGTTCCGCCCTTCATTCTGACAAAGGTCATGCTTGTTGTTCCATTTAGACCTACAACTTAACGTGGAATCTGAACCACGACCCACCACGGACGGTCAGAAATTACAAAGTTCTCGCCCGTACTCGATCTCACGACCTCCCGATCAGCAGCACAGCGTCTTAACCACTAGACTACCCAGAGTACCCATTTATCTACCAATCAATTTTTTTGTGTGGAAAGATAAACAGCTAGGTTAGCTGCGCGCCATCTGCCGTCACCGTAAATCGAACCTAAGGCTGATGAATTCGTAGAGAGCAATGCTAACCACTACATCACCTAGGCGCTAACCTTACTAGACAATATTTCTTTTCAGTACTTTCGTCCGATTATTTAGTCAAACCGACAAAAGAAAACTAAAGCGTCTGCATAATGAATCGGCAGTTCATTCTTCAACCATTTACCATTCTATAGTGACAGCATCTAATAAGTAAGTGTAACATTCTCTGCGTGTATATTTTGTACTAAAACTTGTTTTCTTTATCCAAAAATAAAAGTATGGTTTACTTTCAGGATAAATACATTATTATTTGTAAAGAAAGCATTAGGTCACGAAGACCCAAATGTTTTCAGTATCGCGATGGACGAACACCTTGATTATTCGAATGACTTTACTTTGTATTTATCATACATGAAGGATAGGAAAAGATACAAATTATCTCCTCTGTCCTATTGGTGCGCGAGGAAGTATGCCGGGATAAAGGATTTAGAAATATTTTATGTCCTTCTTCAAAATGGTATTTTTTTTTTATTTTTTGTGTTCCCTAATTTTTCCTCTAAAACCTATCCTTGTTTTCTTAATCTGATGGGCTTTTTTTTCACCTCACACTTATTCCCGTTATATAAACAAAGTTTTCAGCAAAGCTGGGCACTTGCGTTTTTTTTTGCGGTACTGCGGTACTGCGGTACTACCGCACTACCAAACCGGTACCGCATAACGCAGTACCGCAAAGGATCGCTGAAAGTACAGGCTGTACTTTCAGCGATCCTTTGCGGTACTGCGTTATGCGGTACCGGTTTGGTAGTGCGGTAGTACCGCAGTACCGCAGTACCGCAAAAAAAAACGCAAGTGCCCAGCTTTGGTTTTCAGTACAACTTTTCTATTCCCTCTTCAAATTTCGTATCTTTTCCATAATTTTGTTTATGGTTCAGGACAAATGATTAATGACACATCTGATGGAAGAGTTCCCCCAATCTATATGGCAGCTTCAAATGTTTTAGGGTTTGAAAATTTTGAATCGAAGGAACTGGAATTAGTTTATTCCCTCTTGAAGAAGGGCGCAGATGTTTTGAAGAAACTGAAGTAAGTTTGAACGAAAATGCTGTGGTATCGGTTAGTATTAGTAAAACAGCTTACATGTAGACTGTCATTGTTATTTTGACGAAAGAGGAGTGGTTTGGCGGGTGGGTGCGAGTGTAGTGAACATTCATAATGTTTTAACCCTACAAAACATATTTTATATTTCGATGTGCCTCCTAAACAAATATACACAAAATACTGGGTTTTTTTTCTTTATATGTATAGCTGCAGAGAAAAGTTCGCCGCCGTCCTTATACGCCAATGTAGGATGTTTGTACATGTTGAAAGCTCATTGGTAACGTTTTGGATACTGATTAGTTGGAGATTTAAAGCCATATGATTAGATGAAAATAATACGCGTTTTCACTAAGCTCGACCCATTAATTTTTTTTCGTATTATATGCGAAATAATAAATAGGTAAATAATACTGCTCTCGTAGTAAATATTTTATTGAGTACGGAGCGAAGTGACCACGTGACGTGTAATGTTTGGGGATGGATTAGTCTTTACACTGTACAGGCTTGGCGAAACCACTCATCTTCGGAACAGTATAATGAAATGCTTGAGGAAGTCAATGTCATCGATGCTCATTTTATATATATATACAGGGTGGGCCGTAAGTTTCCATACATAGGAAAAATTAAACGTTTGTTTTTATGTTTCAGATACCCTAAGAATATGCGTTTGACGTAAGATCTTGTTTACTGATGAAGCAAATTTTTACGTCAATGGAGAGGTTAATCGGCAAAACATACGTTATTGGAGTAATGCTAACCCTAACTGGTTGAGTCCGACGAAGATGCAAGGTGCCGGTAAAGTGATGGTGTGGGCCGGGATATGGGGTGACAGAATTATTGGACCAATTTTTGTCAGTGGAAATCTTAATGCCGAACGGTATCTTAACATGTTGCAAGAAGAGATTTTCCCATCCCTGCTAAACGAGGAAGGTAACTTCCCAGTTTACTTCCAGCAAGATGGAGCTCCACCTCATTATGGTCTTCACGTGCGTCGGTATTTGGATCAGCAGTTTCCGGATGCTTGGATTGGTCGGCGTGGTCCTGTGGAGTGGCCTCCCAGATCCCCAGATCTCATCACCCCCCTTGATTTCTATCTTTGGGGGCACTTGAAGGCCATGGTGTATCAGGAAAAGATACGAGACATAAATCATCTAAAGGAACGTATCACCAACGCCATTACAAGCATAACGTCAACTGTGCTAATGCGTGTTCATCAACAGTGGGGAACACGTATTGAAATGTGTTTTCAAAACAATGGCAACCATGTAGAGCATATTATATAAATAAAAATGGTTGTCCATAAAAAAATGTTTATTTTTCCTATGTATGGAAACTTACGGCCCACCCTGTATATATATATATATATATATATATATGGGATGAATTTCACAATAAAACACGTGAAATGAATAAATGCTGCAAACCCACAAGGAAAAAGAAAAACGATTCCAAGGCCTTTCGTGTATTCAAAGCTACACCTCGTCAGGGAATGAAGATAAAAGGCGAGAAGCCCATAAATATATACAACGTACAGGAAAACCAAAACAATTAGCACATACTTAACAAGGGTTAATGAGAGGCAAAAGAAATTTTAACATGATGTCGTCAATGTTATACGTCCCCGCACTGTTATTGAAAGTGTTTTTAAAATGAATAAATGCACATTCTAAAATATTTCTTTCTATTATATCTCTGTTTTTAACAAGCGCTTTAGAACTATCCCACTTGATGCTATGGTTACATCTATACATATGGTTAAATAAAGCATTGGAAGTATTAGCTGTTCTACACGCATATTTATGCTGTTTTACCCTAATATCTAACGTTTTTACCAGTTTGGCCTATATATACTGAGTTACATTGTGTACATCCAATCGAATACACAGCCAACAACATTATCAGGGCTATTCTTTATTAGGCGTGATTTAACAGTATTATTATACTTAAAGATTACATTAATGCCAATTGCTTTAAGTACAGTTGGAAGGTATTGAAAATTAACATGGTAAGGTAGGCTAAGGATATTTTTACGCTGAAATTCCTTTACAATTACATTATTATAATACCTATTCTTGGCTTTCTTAAGACAGTTATCTAAAAATGAAGTAGGAAAACATAATTTAGTACCAATATTCATGATATTGCATAACTCGGAATCTAAAAATTCAGGACTAACAACTCTCAATGCTCGAAGAAACATACCAGAGAAAATAGAGGATTTAATCGAAGGATGATGGTCTGAATAAAAATGCACATAAGAGTTATTATTAGTAGGCTTACGGTAGACTTCATATTTGAACTGATTAGAGCATCTCCAAATTTTTAGATCAAGAAAAGATAGGCTTCCATCATTTTCTTTTTCAACTGTAAACTTAATAGATGGGACTAAATTGTTGAGCCTACCAAGAAATAAGTCCACATCCAAATTATTAGGCCAAAGGCATAAAATATCATCTATATACCTGTACTAAACCAGGTTAAAATTAACAATCGTAGGCAAAATTCTACTTTCAAAAAATTCCATATATAAATTAGCTAGTACAGGTGAAAGGGGATTTCCCATAGCCAATCCAAACGACATAGCATAAAACTTATTTTCAAACTGAAATTTACAATCTTTGACACAAAGCTCAATTAACTCAATAAGAGTGTTGTGTTGAACAGGGAAAGAATATTCAAAGATCTTATCTTTTAAAAAATCAAGTAGGTCATCAACAGGGACTTTTGTGAATAGCGAGCATACATCGAAGCTTACCAATTTGAAATTAGGGTCATTAGGGAATTTCAGTTTGTCAATAAGATCCATGCTATTTACAATATGTGACTCAGAAATAGAGCCAACTAACGGCGTTAATAAACTAACTAACCATTTTGATAGCTTATAGGTTACGGAGCCCACTGAGCTAACAATAGGCCTCATGGGATTATTAACTTTGTGTGTTTTTACTAAGCCGTACAGATATGGTAGTGACGGATTGATACTAAGAAACTGCTGTGAAAGCCCATTATAGTTATTTTTTTAATATTTCTCTTAATTTTCTGTTAAACATTTTATTAACATCCTCCAATGGGTCTCTATTTAGAGGTTTGTACGTGTCACGATCACTTAATAACGTATTCATCTTTTCAACATAACTGTTTTTGTCCATGATGACGATCGAATTGGATTTGTCCGCTTTAGTAATATGTAATGAATCATTATTTTTCAGTGTTTTTAGGGCTTTTTCAAACCTCAAAGGATAATTCGATTCAAACCTCGTATTAAAAGCACTATACGCACAACCTTTGGCTAAAGTCACCTCACTTTCGGAAATATTTAAGTATAATAATACTGTTAAATCACGCCTAATAAAGAATAGCCCTGATAATGTTGTTGGCTGTGTGTATTCGATTGGATGTACACAATGTAACTCAGTATATATAGGCCAAACCGGTAAAACGTTAGATATTAGGGTAAAACAGCATAAATATGCGTGTAGAACAGCTAATACTTCCAATGCTTTATTTAACCATATGTATAGATGTAACCATAGCACCAAGTGGGATAGTTCTAAAGCGCTTGTTAAAAACAGAGATATAATCAAAGCTGGGCACTTGCGGTATTTTTTGCGGTACTGCGGTACTACCGCACTACCAAACCGGTACCGCATAACGCAGTACCGCAAAGGATCGCTGAAAGTACAGCAGTACCGCTACCGCATTCAAATTTCCCGCGGTACTTTCCGCGGTACCGACAAACACGACTTTTCAAAAAATTAACACTTTTTTTGAAGTAAACCTTATTACAGGAGTACAGTAAGACGAATGCTGCGTGTGTTGCATCAGCCTAACTCTAGACACGTTAAGTTTTCGTTCAGAACATGTTACGTTGCCATCCTATCACAACGCCTCAGTGCAGTGCTTGCTTTTGAGCCGGTTGCACGTGTGTTACATTTCTGTGACAAAGATCGATTTTTAGCCATTATGGCAGAAAGTTCAGGTGCGAAATCGCCGATATGCAATTTCTGAAAATATGTGCTATTACTTGTGTTGTTCTTGTGTGCAGTACCGCAGTACCGCAGTACCGCGGAACGCACCAGGGGGACCTGAAAAAGTACCGCAGTACCGCGTAACGCACCCCCAAATTTTGGTACCGCGCCCACCACTGGATATAATAGAAAGAAATATTCTAGAATGTGCATTTATTAATTTTAAAAACACTTTCAATAACAGTGCGGGGACGTATAACATTGACGACATCATGTTAAAATTTCTTTTGCCTCTCATTAACCCTTGTTAAGTATGTGCTAATTGTTTTGGTTTTCCTGTACGTTGTAACAGGGTGTCCCGTAAGTCTGGACCCATAGGGATTTATAATATATTTTTTTATTGTTATTATTATTATTTTAGTATTATTATTTTTTTATTATTTTTTATTATGGTTTTTATTTGTGGGGCCACTTGAAAGCCAAAGTGTACAAGGTCAAACTTCAGAACATTTTCCACCTTAAAGCACGCATTGTGGAGGCGTGTCAAGAAATTTCTGCGACTGTGATTCAGAAAGTGCTGTCGCAGTGGAGATTGCGTCTTCAACTATGTGTGCGACACAACGGCGGACACTTTGAACAGATTATGTAATAAATTTTTGGACTATTTTGTAATTTTATTATTTTTCCCTATGGGTCCAGACTTACGGGACACCCTGTATATATTTATGGGCTTCTCGCCTTTTATCTTCATTCCCTGACGAGGTGTAGCTTTGAATACACGAAAAGCCTTGGAATCGTTTTTTTTTTTTCCTTGTGGGTTTGCAGCATATATATATATATATATATAATATATATATATATATATATATATATACTGTGTATATATATATATATATATATATATATATATATATATATATATATATATAACGAATTTGCTGCAAATTATGTAAGAACTTCTATAATGTTTGTAAATGTTTACACCAGTCCATTTTTTTATTCACACACACACACACACCACACACAAACACTATATATATATATATATATATATATATATATATATACATGTTCTGTACTCAGTAAAATAATTAGTACGAAAACACTCATTTATATATTTATTATTTAACATAATTATAATATGTAAAAATGAATAGGTTAGGATTAGTGAAAACGCATATTATTTTCACCGAATCACATGGCATTAAATCTCTCACCAGTCAGCATCCAAAACTTCACCAATGAGCTTTCGACACATATATACAATATACATATCACAACTTTCCTCCGCAACTGTTCTTACTGTAGAACGCATCGGATTGTGTTCACATAAACTTTGATATAAAACTCTATAGCCCTGTTTGGACAGCTCATTAAAATTACTCGCATCTTTACCCTAATATTTAATAACTTTTGCTTCCATGTTCAGTGTTTGTGACCCAATACCCACTTTGTTTCTCATTGCGTCTCACCAACTCTCTACCAAGTGTTTAGAATTCATTTTGTCTCATGCTGTTCCCGCCGACATAGTTTATAATTCGGATTCCTTCAGTGTCCTCAAAACATTTTATCAGAGCAAAAGGTACGTTAAATTCGAATAAAGAGTAAACAATTTATATAATAATCAGAGGTAGAGTAATTTTGCTTACTCTATCCACTGGTTTAATAGGAGGCTTCATTTCCTCAGAACAATTAATGATTTTTGAAATAGCAAGGCTCAAAGCTTTTAATTAAAACCACAATAAAAACTCCTTGGCTTCTATTCATACTCAATAAAATTTGGCTATTTAAATTCTTAGTCTTAGCACATTTCACCTGATTTATTGATTCAAGATTAACTTCCAGCTGTATTTCAGTACCACTAATTCAGTGTAAATTAATTGAAAAATGGCAACTGTTCTCGGGTCTTGAAATACTTTTAGATCCATAATTATTTTTATAAAAGCCGTCTTTACATCAAACAATTCTTCATTACTCAATTCTTTCTCTTCAGATTAAATGAACATTTTAGACAAAATTACCTTCGTGTCATTGTTGTACGTTGGTTAAGTTGTGTAGGAAACTTTGTCCCGCAACTTCCTGTAAACGCCATGGACTTGTTGACTCTCCAAGAAACAGATGAAGAATATAAACAATTGGAAGACGATCCTGAATATAGTACTTTAAAAGAGAAGCTTTATGAATCTGTTGGTAAGTTTAAGGTAAATGACCGCTATATCTTTGTCACTACTAAATGCTCCTAGGTCATATTTTACTCGTACTCCTTACTTTATCATAAGGAGGGAAAAGTATTTTGGTCTTCAAAAAAAAATGACCAAAAGTGAAAAATCCACATTTGACAAAAGCGTGTCTTGATTTGCGACACAGTTTTTTCGTTGCTGAAACGACGCCAAATGAGAAGAATTAATATTTCCTAACCTAACTTATCGTACCCTAAACAATCATAACCTAACTTAAACAATCGTAACCTAACCGGACCAAAGTGAGAAAGGCCATGGATGAGAATGAAAATGACATAGTGGAAATTCCCATAGAATGGGAATTGCCTAAAGTGGGAATGCCATAAAATGGGAACTGCATTTGCGGACAAGGATGGGAATGGGAATGGCCTAGAATGGAGTGAGACCAGTACAGTAATTAAAAGAATGTGGTTCAAGTAGAGTAGTTATAAGCATACATTATAGTTTGTTATAAATAAACGCGACAGATAATCCCAAATTTTTATGCAGGGTCACCCAAACTTTTGAAGCATCTCGCTGTGCTGAAAATTCGAAAATTTCTTTGGGAGAGCAAGAAAAATATCCTTCTCAGTAATTCAATTCAAGATCTCTGCGACGAGCTACAACTCCCTTCCCATATTAAGACATTGTTGATGCTTGAAAATATTTGTTCAAACTTCAGTTTTGAAAATGAGAAAGGAGGGTCCTATAGATTTTCGAATTATGTTCGAAACATTGTTAAATATTATAAAACACACGATTAATTAGTAAGTTGCCGTAAAATAAACGCCTTTAATATTTTGGTTTAAATGTTTCAAGCGTCTCCCAACCTGTTGGTTAATAAATACTCTGTCATTTTCTGACAAAAATACTACTTAGTATATCACCAAAGAAGCGCCATTCACATAACAATTTTGCAATACATAGCTTAAATCATTAGGGCTTGTGGGTTCCACGGGGTGTTTTCAGTATCTTTCATATATCAGTTCAAACGATACCTCCTGGAATTAGGTCCAGATTTAATCAGGGCCGTTTCTGTTTTTCTTGCGGAACGCGCCGAAATGGCGTTCCGATACTTTTATTAAAAAAAAAAAATAAACGAAACGCCGCGCGTACAATTTACTCGCCCAAGGGCAATCCTCCCCCTTCCACTTTCAGTCTTTCTGCATGGACTCAACAGCAGCTCTGATGAGAATATGATTCATGTATGAAGTGTGTTGTGAGGTATATTATAAGATTAGCATGCGTGAAATAACATTACTTTCTATAAAATGAAACAAATTTAATCTATTATTTATTTTTATATTCAATACGCTGAAGGAAGCAAAGTTGATGTTTTATCTTCATGACAATTTTTTTTTACATAACAAAATTTTAGGAATAGGAAGACGCCGCCATTTTTTTTTTTTTTTTTGGATGAGGATGGTCACTGGGTAGGATGGGGTAACAACTAGCAAAAATTGTTTAAAATTTATAGCAATTCCGGAACCTTTCCTTCCAGAAATAAAACAACACTGGACCTAATTATATACACTGGGTGAGAGAACCAAATCTTTTGTTTATAAACTCTTTACTTTCGTGTCTTTTCTCAACCTTTCCAGTACCAGTGAGACTGTGATGTCCCACCGGAAATAATAACATGTATCGTACTAAAATGCAGCTTCCCGACAAATACTTCTACATGTTTATATAGGTTCAGTTTAGTTGTCGGAAAAAGGAACTCAAAATGTGTATAATTTAAGTGACTAATTACTAAAATATTTTGTTGAATAACACTTTTATACTTTTTGGTTTAAAAAAATATATAAATGAACGAAAGGGTTAAAGTCTTCCCTATGTTAAACTCTTTCCTTCCTGTTCTCAACCAAATACACAGTTGCATCTGGCTGATTCTCTTCAACAGCAACCGAGAATAATTCATTCAGTCATATTACGCCTTGTAATTAATTTTAAGTTTTTTAATTTCATTATTGATGAAACCCTATTAACCTTAAACAGTATAGGAGGAGGCAGGGCCGTGCAGAGGGGAGGGTCACAGGGGCTTGAGCCCCTGCCCTTTTTCAGTAATTTTATGTATATAAATACAGTAAACTTTTTATCCTGCCTTAGTAGGGTGAAAAAAAGAAATGGGCCTTTCTTGTCAGGAAGAGATCACACTTCTATATAAGCTATATGGGAAAAATGTGTCCCATTTACAATACTTAAGTACTTATCAACACAAATTAGAATTTACATTTTTTTAATTTACAATTAATATTTAAGTACTGGCGACTAATGTCACAGGAAGAGGAAAGGGCCAGACTGCATTCTGTCCGCACACATTTAGTAAGTAACTTGTGTAACTAATCTGTAACGTGAAAGACTCTAAAAAGACACAATAAAATTACTAGTTCTACGTTAAAACTCCTCTCTCAAGACACACCACAATGTACCACCTGGCTGTGAATTTATTCCGGATCCCCAAAGAGGTGCCCTATTTTGGCCTCAAGCCCCTGCCCAATAAATGTTCTTTCCACGGCACTGGGTGGGGGTACTAGGTGCCTCAGCACTACTTGTTTTGAATGGTAATAAAATTAGACCTATACTGTCTAGGGTTAATAATCTTTTTCACACGCACAGAATCATCGAATATTTATGATTTATAATCTTTCAGCTTTTATACGGCCTCTTAGATGTAAGTTTATTTCCAACCTTTGAAAAAAAGTCAACATTTGCAACATATGCGAGGGAATAAAATATTGAAATCATAATTTGTATCATCTGATTTCTAATTGCAAAAGAAGGACACCAGTTTTTGGAGAAGGAATGGCATTATTGAGTTTACACGCAAAAATTCGACATTTAATTAAGAAAATAAGTGGAGATAAACTTTTCCTATCTATAAACTGAAGAAAAAAGTTCTGTAATAAGTATAAACATAAAATGAAATATAAGTTGAATTTATGAGAAGATTCAGCTCATGTATCTAAGTTGCTTGAAAGTACTTTTTAGCGATTTATATATGGTTTTTTTTATGGTTTAAAAATACAGGTATACCATAGAACATTTTTATTCTTGCTTATTACGCATGCAAATAATTTCATCTCAAGCTACGTTTGCTAATTCTAAGTTCCTAAAAGGCTGGAAATGACAATCTAACATTACAAACGTTAAAGTACAGTACTTTCAAATACGTGAGTTATAGTACATACCTGAATTGTAATCCTATATAAATTTTATCAATACATTAATACTACGTATAATTTTCCTTAAAGTACAGTACTTTCAAATACGTGAGTTATAGTACATACCTGAATTGTAATCCTATATAAATTTTATCAATACATTAATACTACGTATAATTTTCCAAGTATGTCCGAGAAAAATAAAGGAAAAGATATGGTATAACTTCACTTAAAAAAATTACACTTATTAATTAAAAATAAGCCTTAATTGGAGTTTGAGAAAAGCTTTCATTTGCCCTCCTTGTTTGGGTTAGTTAAGAAGTCCAACTTCGATAAACAACTTTTCACTGTCTGTACAGAAGGTTGACAAAAGTAAATAGACAAATGGCAAAGCTTATCAATGGAATGCTAGAGCGTGTTTCAGCTTTACATAATACAAAGGGGAAAGGAACGCTATTGTAAATATATTGATATAATAAATTTGTTATTACTTATTAAATTTTATTATTAAATAAAAAACTATGGAAAACCGAAGGTATCTATTTAACTTTGTCAATCCTTTGTATAAAGGACGCCATTTTGACTTTCGTCCATCTGTTCACTCGGACTCTAAGAAATGGATTATCGCCTATATGTTTTGCTGGTATTGAATTAAACTGAATGATTAAGGGTAAACCCTCTGCCGTTTCATCATGCCGAATATACAAATTGTATTAAGATTAAAAATTAATCATAAAAAATATGTAAAAGATGACAAATTTGCGGAGATTAATAGTAGTATATTTTTGAAACTAGAAATTCTGGAACTTTTATTAATAAGGCCATTCTAAGAAGCGCAGTAGTGATTTCAGTCCTGTTGATTGAATTACGTTTCTCCACATGCGGAGAAAGGACAGTATACGATAATGCTTTAAAATATTCAGAACATATTCAGAACAGAACATATAAGAAAAGATAACAAATATGTGATTTTTTTTTTTTTACATACCTTCCAGGAAAAAGAAGTCCTAAAACGAAATGGGATCAATGAAAGAAAGCCACCTCCAGCCTTCTTTAGTTAGCTTTATAAGGCTAACTAACGAAAATATCACGACCTAACCTAACCAATCGTTAGGTCAACTGTACGCCCTTGACGATTGGTTAGGTTAGGTCGTTATATTTTCGTTAGTTAGCCTTATAAAGCTAACTAAAGAAGGCTGGAGGTAGCTTTCTTTCATTGATCCACGAAATGTTATTACTCTGCAAATATGATAGTATGCAGAAGGTACTTTTCTAAGTTTTTTATGCGGCTACGCAAAATACCGAAAGAATTAGGATATTAATAGTCAACATACCTGAACCTTTGACAAAAACCTTAAGTCCTAAAGCATGCTACATTTGAATTAAAATAAGAGACGTATTAAAATTCTCATTAGTAAAACGAAGTATCAAATTTGTTCGTCTTTTATTGGACGCACTTAAGTCCATAATAAATGACAATTTTCCATCATTTTCCGTCATTTTCGAGGACCATTCAAGGGATATTTACGAAGTTATTTATTTTATTTTATTTAGTTAATGAACACTTCAGACAAAATTTACTTCGTGGCACTTTGAAGGGGTGGGGGGACGAGGACGGGTAACTTTCTCGCATGCAACTTTTTGTCAATAAATTGGACCTCTAAAATCTTTAAGCTGATGAAGAAATAGGTACAGTTGGTTATCAAAGTTGTTATATACACTACAAACCACACTTACCTTGCGGCCTCAATGTATCCTAACTGTGGTAATTAGTTGTACAAGAGACTTCTGAATACAAAAACTTGTAGAAGAATCTATGTATGAACATAAGTTACTGTATTTTGGTATTTTTAACGAATTCACAGTTTTTTAGACTTTAAATTTAACTTTTGGTCATGTCCTGCTTCATTCGTAAAAACCAATTTCATTAATTTATAAATATTAACAGATGTAAACTCATGGCATAATCTGTGTAAAGTTAATGCACTGTTTTCCAGAGCATTTCAAGCATTTCAAGCATTTCAGAGCACTTCAGGGTTGCCCAAATCTCTTACGCGACTCGTTGCAGAGAGACTCCCACAATGTACTTCTCAGCAATTCAATTCAAGAGCTCTGCAGTGAACTGCAAGGGACTTCCTTATGAGGATACTGGTTTTGCAAAAAGTTATTCAAAACTCCCGTTTCTAAAATCAAAGTTGCAGTCTTTTGATATTCAGTTTCTTCTAAATTTCGTTAAATGCGAAAAACGCAGTCATTTAACATTTAACCATATAACTAAGTTAAAAGCTTTTAATCTCTATAAAAACTCGTTTCCGTTCAGAGTTAATTTTGGGGTGCTAATTACACACTTCTTGCGGTTTCGAAGTTCTGAAAACTTAATGTATCTTGAAATTACGTTTATGGTAGGTTGTTTCAAATGTCACGATTGAATATCTCTCATATTCAAAGGAAATATCGTTATGATAAGGGTTCACCACTTTCAGAGATTCTCATGTATATTCTTCATTCAAACTTTGAAAAAATGTAAAGCTGAAGATTCTCTCCGTCATATGACGTTTGATGTTACGAAGGAGGTTACACAACAACAAGAACAACAACAACAACAACTGGGTACACAGAAGTGACCTAACTACAAGTGGGTATGACTAATTCGGCCTTTAGATCCTCCCAAGAGGAGATGCCTTTGGCACTTCGGCGCCGCTGATTTGGAGGCCCTTAGGCAGTACTTCTGTGATTTCCCATGGAATGATTACTGCTTTCGTGGCCGGGGTCCCCTCTGGGTGTGCTGAGCGCGTCACAGAGGTGATTCTCTCGGGCATGGAGGCGTACATTCATATTCTATTCCTACTACTAATGCAAAAAAATCTTGGTTGAACTTTACTTGTTCTAATGCTATCCGCAACAGAGAGGAGACTTTCAGAAGGTACCGTCGCCATCCAACTCCAGACTTTCATTCAGCTTATATTTCTGCCAGGTTCAACTCTAGGAAGGCGTATGGTCCTGATGGTGTTTCTTCTGTTGTTTTTAAGAACTGTGCTTCTGTGCTGACACCCTGCCTAGACAAACTCTTTCTTCTTTGCCTCTCATCTGGTACTTTTCCTTCCTGCTGGAAGTTCGCTTTCATTCAGGCTGTCCCAAAGAAAGGTGACCACTCTCAACCCTCCAACTATCGTCCAATTGCTTTGATTTTTTGCCTTTCCAAAGTTTTTGCATCTATCCTTAATAGGAAGATTCCTAAACACCTTTCTTCTCACAATCTTCTTTCAGATCGTCAGTATGGATTCCACAAGGGACGCTCTACTGGCGATCTTCTTGTCTATCTCTGACTCTTGGTCATCCTCCTTTCGGGATTTCGGTGAAATTTTTGTTATTGCGCTAGGCATATCTAAAGCTTTTGATAGAGTCTGGCACAAATCTTTAATTTCCAAACTGCCCTCGTTCGGTTTCTATCCTTCTGTCTGTGCTTTCATCTCTAATTTCCTTCCTGGCCGATCTATAGCTGCAGTTGTAGATGGCCACTGTTTTTCTCCTACAGTGGTGTTTCTCAGGGTTCTCTCCTGTCACCCACTCTTTTTCTTTTATTTATTAATGATCTTTTAATTCGCACTTCCTGTCCTATTCACTCCTATGCCGATGATTCCACTCTTTATTTCTCCACCCGCTTCTCAAAGCGTCCCTCACATCAGTCACTTCATGATTCGCGTAAGACGGCTACGGGACACCTAACCTCTGATCTTCCTGCTATATCTGATTGGGACGGAGAAAACCTTGTGGCTTTCAGTGCCTCAAAAACTCAGTTCCTCCATCTGTCTACTCGTCACAATCTTCTACACAACTATCCCCTTACCTTCAACAACACACAACTCAATCCTTCCTCTTTTCTTAACATTCTTGGCGTTTCTTTTTCTCGTGATCTTTCCTGGAAAGATCACATATACTCTCTTTCTAAGAGGTTGGGTGTGCTGTATCGCCTCTGCAGTTTCTTCACTCCCACTCAATTGCTGGCTCGGTACAGGGGTTTTGTTCAACTCTGTATGGAGTATGCTTCTCATGTGTTTGGTGGTTCAACCCACACAGCCGTACTTGACCGGGTGGAATCAAGGGCTTTTCGTCTCATCACTTCCCCGCCTCTTACCGAGTGTCTTCAATCTCTCCCTCTTCGCCGCAATGTTGCCTCACTCTCTCTTTACTATCGCTATCATAACAGACATTGCTGTTCTGAACCTTCTAACTGCATGCCTCCTCCTTTAAGAAGAGCACGCAGTACCAGACTTTCTACACCTTCTTATTCCTTTTCTGTCCAACTATCTAATGCAAGGGTTAATCGGTATTTTCACTCAACCAGTGAACTCTGGGACAATCTTCCTCAATCCATCTTTCCTCCTGTCTATGACCTCCCATCTTTCAAACGCAGAGTGTCTAGGCATCTCTAAAACTCCGGACCTTGATTTTGGCTCTCTTCTTCTTCTATGGAAGGGGCGCTTTTGCGAGCATCTGCCCTTGGCCCCTCCTTCCTGCATAAAAAAAGATTGGGAACATTATAAAGCAGGGATGGGAAACTGAATCGAATCGATAAACTGATAAAACCGATATTATTTTATAAACTGAAATCGAAAAAATCTCGAACTGAAAAAAATTCTGACATCTAAAATCGAAATTCGAACTGAAATTGAAAAACAATCAAAAACTGAAATCTGAATTCGAATAGATTAAAAATAACAGTTTTGCGTTTCAGTTTTGAGGAGCATTTCGATTGCAAAAAAATATAAATAATGTGAATTATTTTCCTTTTTTGGCGACTTAACATTTGTATGGATTTAAAATATTCATTTATCCTTTAATTCGATGTGGAACGGCTTTTTTCTCTTTTCAGATTGATTTTAAGTCCTCAAAGAAACAATTTGTTGCCCGAAAACATTGACAATATTTTAATTGTTCATTTTAATTTTAACATGCGAGTTTACGAGGTATTTGTATTTTGTATATAATAAACAGAGGTGCATTTAATTGTTTTATTCCCCTTCCTAATACTATTATTTTTATATTTTATACATTCGTGTGCTTTAAAATTTAAAAAGTGTACGAATTAATAAAACATTTCGAATTGAAAGTTTTTTGTTAACTTAAACTTTATGTGAAAGAAATGAAGCGAATAAGTAAAAAAAAAAAGACGAGTGTTTAGCGCTGATTCAGTTGACTATAGATGCTTTCAGGTTTAATCATACAAAAGTAAAGATAGTTACTAAAGCAAATTCTCTCTTTGAAAAACAGAAATCGAATGCAAATGCAAATATAAAATTAAATCTGAATTTGTCAATAGGGTACATCCCCCCACCCCACCCCACCCACCCAAATAATAATATAAATAGTACAAAGAAATTCTTAAAGAAATCTGAAAAAAAAACTGGAATCGAAATTTAAATTGAATCGAACCGAAAAATATAAAACTTGATTCGAAAAATAAACTCAAATCGAAAAAAACTTAAAAACTTAAATCGAAACTGAAATCGATATTTATGCAAACTTAAACTGAAATCGAAACTGAAAATTTACTAGTTTCCCATCCCTGTTATGAAGGAAATGAAACGAACCTATTTGAAAGTAATCTCATTAGAAATTTCTATCTTGGAAGTTTCCTTTCCTTCGATTAAAAATCAAATGTGAATAATTGAACGAACGAAGGCTTACAAGCGTTTCAGTTAAATTCTTCTAATGTTTTCTCACATCCTTAACAACCCACAATTCTCTTCCCCAATCCACCATTGTCTCTAAAGGTGTTAAAATTTCATAGAAGAAGATTCCCTTTTTTATTCCTCATTTTTTTTTTTTTGTAAGTCAATCTTGGGATCAAGTAAAGATAAGCACCCCCAGCCTTCTTTAATTAGCCTTATAAGGCTAACTAACGAAAATATCACGACCTAACCTAACCAATCGTTAAGTCAACTGTACGCCCTTGACATTTGGTTAGGTTAGGTCGTGATATTTTCGTTAGTTAGCCTTATAAGGCTAATTAAAGAAGGCTGAGGGTGCTTACCTTTACTTGATCCCAATCTTGTAAGTCAACCGAATGTTGAGGCAAACTGTTTGTTGGGTTTTGCGTTTTTGTCTTTGTGTAAAGTCCATTAATATTTCGTTTACTATTCTAGCTTTTTTTTTTGAAAGATTATGAAATGCAAAGGACTGTGCAAATTAGCTGAAAAATGGAAAGCATCACATTTTTTGCTTTTTAAACCTTTAAAAAAGGTTCGGAGTTTTGGTCTTATTTTTTATTTTCTTTAACACATATTCCCTAATTATGGTAAATTATACCAAGACGAAGGATACATTATATCAAGGTTATGAAATAAGGGTAAACGCCTATTTCACAGCCATCTTAAATTACACCAAGGGAATATTTAACCCAGGTTATGAAATTAGAGTTAAGCTTTGGTGGTCAAGAGGAAAGTATATGGATGGATTTTAAAATATATTCTAATATTTACATTTAATTAAAACATTATAATATAGTGCCGTCTGACAGTATAGAGTCTATACGTATGTGCAAAAGATGTCACATCTAAATAGATTTCAACTTTCCAACTGAAAACCTTTTAAATTATGTGAATAAAAAGATAATAATTTCATTGCCAGCCTATTTATTAATAATGATATTTAAATATCACATACTTCCTAAAAGGAATTTTTTTTTTTAAAAGTGCGTCATATTACCATTCCAATGAGCAGAATCAGTTGTTGCTTATTGAAAGCAATTCCTTGAGGCGTCATTTTATGAAAGCCATCAATTAATTTGATCAAAGACGATACGAGCAGAAAACTCATTTGGTAATGCCTCCCTCACCTGCGTTCTTTTTCCCCTTACCTTTTTTTATTTTTTCACCTCGCTTTTCTTATTTTGAGTCTGATTCCATTTGTATTTCGTCTCTCACTTTCATTTTCTGCCATTTTCATTTTTCTGATAATTTCATTTGACATTTCTCTTTTTGTGCAATAATTTTATTTTTAGATTTTTTACTCTTTTATTTTTAACTTTTTATCACATTAAAAAAATTCGTGTTTCTCCTCAAATTTTCTTATTTTATTTTCATGTTGTTTTTGTCTTAGTCATAGTGAAAATTTTTAACGTAAAACTATCGTTTTTTTTATCATTTTTACCTTCATTTTCATTTATAATAATCTTCATTTTTCTATCTTTTTCATACGCTTTTTTTCAGCCGAAAATCCGGGAGGATTAAACGAGCAGTTTTGTTTCTCATCCATTTAACGTTAAGTGATCCTACTCGGAAAGATAATTTTTAAATTCAAAATCCTTCGGCATTTCAGGTGGTTTTTAGACGCGAAACAATTTCCAATTTCAAATACGAGTAATATGAAAAAGAATTTAGAGTATATTATATATATTAGAGTCTCAGTAGCAGAATATTTTGTCGTAAGTATACGACTTAAATAGTATCAGTGCTGTTAGCCAGCGACAGTGATTCAGTGGACGACACCGTTTCCCCGTAAGCGAAATGAAGTCACTGAGTTCGGGAGTTCGAACCCCGATAATGCTGATACTAATAATACAAGAATTCGTGCAATGGGCTGCATTAGTTGGTCCGATCGCTGTGCCAGTTTCTAGCCTTCGTCACTGATTATTATTATTATTATTATTATTATTATTGTTACTATTAGTATTAGTATTACCCTTTGAACGACGGGCCCTGGTCGTGCGTTGTAGAAGGTTTCTTTCTCAACGAAAAGAAAATTTGTCACTTGGAAGAAATTTCAGCTTTCTATCAAGGTAAAAGCTTATATATTACATTGCTTTTAAGAATCCATATTTTATGCAGATGAAATATCCTATGAAACATTATCAAAATGTAGAAGCGTAATTTAATTTAATTAATAAACTAATTTAAATTAGCTTCCTCAAAGTTCGTGTTTCAATATTTTTTTTATTTCATGGTTTTTCATTTGGGGGAAATAGGCCCCACCACCCTACTATGATAACTGATAATTTATATCCTTTAAGGGTGCTGATTTAGGTTACGTCAACCTGGGCCTTTTTTCAATAACTTATCTACAATTATCGCATTTTTTCATATTCTTTAGTGATAAGGTACGCAACCAAATGTTTAACGATAGGTATCAATCAGTATATACTCGTGTGAGCTTACCCACAACTGATTACTTCAGAATGAGACCTATCGCATTCCCCTCCAGCCCGAAACGACTTTGTTAAACATTATAAATATGTACTTCGAAAAAGTCTAAATTTCTTGTGAAGGTTTTATTTTCGACATTGCCTTAACCCTTTACTGCCCAAATGGATGAATTTGTAACCTGTCAAATACACACATTCATAACTTAACCCTACAAAAAATTCAGGCAGTAAAGGGTTAAGGAACTACCTACCTCGTAACCTCCCTTGATGGCCGGTTTTGCCATTCCTGCTTCCTTTCCCAAGGGAGAGCGTTACTGCATACGTAACTTTTTTTCTGTATACCGTCTCTTCCCGTTATTACTTCTTTCATGAAGCTACTACGAATTCAAAATCTGAAATACTGTACTTTCGTTTGGTACTGAATAGTTTAGGGCAAGTGGATCCCTTAGAGTGTCACTTCAGTTCAGTGAAGACACTCTAACTGGCATCGAAATTAAGAATATATTTCAGTGACAACGTTTCTTATCAACCAAATTACGGAATTAAAATAATGTAATATCAACCTCCTTTCCATCGTATATCCTGCATTGAGTGCATATGTATGTGTGTATGTGTGTGGGTGGGCGTATGTGGATGGGTGGTTATTACGTTTAAATATTTAATGCAGACAATAGCAGCGCCATGAATATTTTCTTCTTTTGAACTTTTTTTTTTCATGAAAAGTAATGGTTTAAATAAGTTTAAAATAACTTTATATGTATTGCAAATGAAATATAAGCCTATTCGAAGGCTATTATAAGTGTAGTTCATCTGAAAACTGTAATCATGGGGTTGTTTAACCTCCTTTGTGACATTTAAGGTCATATGATGAAGGGAATCTACAACTTTACGTGGGATCCGAACCACGGGTCACTACATAACCTGGACGCAGTTGACGGTCCTTCATCCAACCACTATTCTCCAGACCCAGTGTCGCTTAACTTCGCTGATCGACGGGAAGCGGTGTTGCGACATTGGCTACGACGTAGACCAGTTCGTCTGAACTTAGGAACCATTCGTTGTTATACTAATCTGAAAGAGATTAACTGCCATTAATAGTTGTTAAAGGCATTGACAATCATACTTTATATATTTCAGCAGAACGTGCCTCAATTTGATTGGACAAGAAGTGAATACCAAACAATAAACTGACGTCGTTCTCAGACAAGTTTCGTTTCAACAACTAGCCATCAGGAGCAAACTTCTCTTCATTTTACACACACACACACACACACGTGTGTGTGTGTGTGTGTGTGTGTGTGTGTGTGTATATATATAATACAATATTCAATAGTTGTAAAATTTCCTATATGCTCTTCATTTCATTTCTTCCATTCATTTGAGTCATTAATAACGCCGCTATTCATCTCCACATTCCATTTCTTTCTGTTGGATGTTCTCAGACTTGAACTCCAAATACCGCCTGAGATGGAAGTCTAAATTTTTCTTGCCTGTTTTAATGACTTATCCAGAAGCCTTTCTGAGTGAGAGTAAATTGGTCTATTTTTCATCTGAAATACTTGTCGACGCAAAACTGAGCTGCTTTCAGATAATAGCGAAGATAGTTTTCCCGCAAAAATATTAAATAGGGTATTTAAAACTATCTTATGTGGCAGAGTTTTACGAGGTGTGTTACAGTTTTTAATTTAATACATTTACAGTAGATGAGCGCAAAATAATTTGTAAAGGGAATTTAGAAATTTGGGAAGGTTTACAATTTGACTCGTAAAACGAACGGATGTATCTGACTTTAATTCCTATGAAGAAACTTACAGTATTGAAGATTATTGTAAGTGAGTTTGGGTATAAAGAAATTTTTTGTATTAACCCAAAGAACTTCCAACCAAATAGGACTCACAGACGAAGGAAAAAAATAATTTCATAGTATACCGTCGACCTCATTTCATCCTCTTTTGGAGGAAATGAGCAAGGAAAACCTATTCATCAAATTGTATTTATAAAGCTCAAAACCTGTATGACAAAATACGCACTTTCTCTCTTTTCATATATATATATATATATAAAGACAAATATGTGAAATAAGAGCGGTTGAAACGGGTCAAATAAGCAATTTGAGGAGTGTGATTGGAAGGAGAAGAACAATTGAACGAATGAATGAGAGAGGTGGATTGGATGTCCTAAAGCGTGAACGAGAAGGCTTTTAAGTGAATGGGGGAAATAAGAAATAAAGCTAGATTGTTTTTATTTATGTGGAAACATGATAGTTGGTTGAAATAACCAAAAAAAAAAAAAAGAAAGAAAAAGGGAATCTAGAAAACCTTGATCGATAAAGGAAAAGCAGAACCAAGGCACAAACGACAAATATTTATTATTTTGAGACCCAAAAGATCCAGAAACAGTTTACATCTATAGTGGCTAAAAAAAATTTAAATTTTTTTTTTAATAAATTATAAGTAAACACTTTGGTGGACTTCAAATCAATACAATTTAGCAAAATTATTTTTGCTAGATGAGAAAAACCGTAAAATAATAACGATGATACTTTAAATCTTCAAAAAATTTAAATATAAAATGAAATACAAAACTTTTACAATGCTTCGAAGCTGCAAGTAATCACAATCCAATAGTGTTCCTACCTGTCGCACGGAAACTAGAGCCACCCTTGTCCACACCTCTCTACCGGGAGGAGTTGTTTTGCTTCTGTAGGAGTCTCTCCTAATAAAAACCCCATTCTTGGAGAGCATCACACTCTACCAGAAGTCACAGCGTAATGCTCTCCAAGACTGCTTCTTCGACAGGAGAGACTCCTGCAGAAGCAAACACCCTCTGGTAGAAAAGGGGACAAGAATGCTCTACTTTCCCATGTACCAAGTAGAAACACTGTTGGGTTGTGATTAATTGCAGCTTCTAATAAGTGTACAGTATATGGGTTTTGTCATGTCGCAACAAAGACTTCACTATAATTTTGATTCCAAAAACACGGGAAAGGCCTCCAAAGTTTAGAAAATGATCGTAAAATTTTCCAACATTTACTGAGATCAATGAGAACGAGGCTTGACTTAGTGGCTGAGGCCAATGAAGGAAAATTAAATTATTCTACAGGGTGAGTCAAAGTCTCCATACATAGGCAAACTGGTCACTTTATTATGCAATCACTTGTAAGTTACAAAATATGCTCTATGTGGGCACCATTACACTGAATGCACATACGGATGGCACATACAAAGGCATCTCAGCACATCACCTGCAAAAAAATAAAAAATAAATAATCATTTATTTATCATGACCATTTTGCCTATGTATGGAGACTTTTGACTCACCCTGTATTGAAGGTTGGTTCGCTTGTTGATCATGTGTAAAAAATGTAAGTTTATTTTCTTTAAACACCTTTTAACACAGCTTGTTTCTTTTACCTGTAATGTAGTCCGAAGGTTGTCGTCGCAATAAAAGATTTAATTAGAGTAATTCAGGTTGGTGTTAAGAGTTTTTTGTTTCATATCATTGTATTAATTCAGTTGTTTAAATTGAAAGGAATTCGAATGAAGTACTAAATATATTGGAATGTAACGGTGTAAAACCCCATTCTCTAATTAACTGAATTCAACAACGAATTCCCCAGGAGAACTTTTGCTGGCTCTTAAATTTAGAGTAATTTTCCTTTCATCCGCTTCTTTCACCCACAGCCTTCATTCTTCATTTCACCATTTCTCATTTGTCTCACAATTTTAAGTTACTCTATTTAAGTTTTAGTGTTCTCTCGTTGAATATTCGGCATCAATAACCTCGATGTTGCACCACCAGAGTGATTCCATCCCATTACCCACTCACTCAAAATTTGTGATTGTTCGCTGATATTTATTAAAAGACGTTATTTATGTTTACACTTGTCTTCTAGTTTTCTATTAATGACCATTCGGAGATTGTTAACGAATGTTGAACACCACGAAAGAAATGTATCTAAAATATTATTGCTGTCTGATCCTTTCTCGTTGTCAATTTTGGAGTGTTCATGTATTTCGCTAAGCTTATTAATTAATTCAGCGGTGAAGCGTGTTCGCTGCGGAACTACCGTACAAGAATGGTTACACCAATCTTCCGACCACTTAAAGTGATACATATACATCACTAATATTTCATTCTCAGAAAATTGTTTCCGTTTTGAGAAGTTTGAGAATTATGTCTGTGTATGTATAAAGTTTTTAAACACAAGCGTTTACTGTCGTTTTTGAAATACCTTGTGGTCACGTTGCAACACTGCTTTGGTTACATCAGCGAGAGCAAACGACATTGCGTCTGGTCAGTAGTTAGAGTCAGATGGTGCAGCTGCCCGTGGCTCCAGCTCCCACGTAAAGCTATAGGTTCGCTCCGTCACATGACCTTTCCTGTCATTAGTGAGGTTACACAATCCCAACCATTATACGTCAGTAGTATGATTTCAAAACGGGAGAGAGAATTGGATCAATTTGAGAATTTCCTCCTCGGGATCCTCACCATCTTTCATGAGAGGGCCCTTGAAGGGCCCCCCTCTCCCTTGGGTTCCTCACCTTCCTTTATGAGGTTTCATTGTCTTTCATGAGAGATATTTGAATGTTTAAAAAAGAAAAAATGTGATAAAAAACAAGAAAATAAGCAGAATGGATCAATTTGAGAATTTCCTCCCTGGGTTCCTTGAGAGGTACTCCTTAAGTTCCTCATCTCCGTTTATGAGGCCTCACCGTCTTTCATGAGGGGCATTTGTGGGTTTGCCCCTTGAGGGGCCCCACCTCATCCTTCGGTTCCCTACCTTCCTTTATGAGATTTCATGGTCTTTCCTGAGAGATATTTGTAGGTAAAACAAAAACAAAAACAAAAAAGGAAAAACAATAAAACAAGCAGAATGGATCAATTTGAGAATTTCCTCCTTGGGTCCCTTGAGGGATCCTCCTTGAGTTCCTATTCCTCCTTGGGTCCCTTGAGGGATCCTCCTTGAGTTCCTATTCCTCCTTGGGTCCCTTGAGGGATCCTCCTTGAGTTCCTATTCCTCCTTTATGAGGCTTCACGGTCTTTCATGAGAGATATTTGTAGGTTTAAAACAAAAACAAGAAAGAAAAAAGAAAAAGAAAAAACAAAAACAAAAAGAAAACAAACAAACATCCCCTGACGAGATGTGTTTGAAACAGAGCTTAACCTAGTCTAGATTGAGTTGTTCAAGTATGAAATGTTTCGGCATGCAGGGAGCAACATTCCAACTCATCAGATTGATATTCTATATATATTTACTTACTTTAAGAAAGGGAGTAAAAATCAAATAGCAGAGTTGCCTTATGACTACAGAGCTTGACATTCACTTTTGAATCTTATACCCTTGAACAATAGAGATTGAACGGAAGAAAACTTAAAATAAATATTTCATGCATGAAAAAGGGTTTAATAGACAGAAATAGACCTATACGAGAGGATGTATGGGCCTCAAAACATACAACAACTTGTGTTGTGTTCTCAGAGCCATTTTTATCATATAGCTAGACGAATACATTCATTTCTTTCTTCAGGTTAAATATAGATGTTACGAAAAGCAAAATCAGTTTAATTACAGTTCAGTACCGATAGAAATTTCTGAATTAATATTTGTATTATATGAAATTAGAATAATGGAAATATTATCTAAATTAAAATAAATCACATCTAATTTTCAATTATAGGGATAACTTATACTTTTTCAATTGTAAAGTCAAATATTTTATCAAGCGGATAAACTAATGTTTTAATTATTCATCCATCAAATATATTTGGACCTTTTCCAGTTTGTGTACCGTTTTTCATATAATTTATTTTTGCTTCTTTTCAGATCAAAAATGAGTGATAATATCAATCTCTTTAGTTAGGCTTATAAGGCTAACTAACGAAAATATCACGACCTAACCTAACCAATCGTTAGGTTAACTGTACGCCCTTGACGATTGGTTAGGTTAGGTCATGATATTTTCGTTAGTTAGCCTTATAAAGCAAAAATAAATTATATGAAAAACGGTACACAAACTGGAAAAGGTCCATATATTTTTCTACCTTTAATTATCCACTTAAACATTATTATTATTATTATTATTATGATTATTATTATTATTTTATATACTCGTACATGTATACTTCTGTTAAGCTTATTTAAATTAAATTTAAATTTATGGAAGTTCAGTTTGCAATCTTGGTACATTTCTGTCACATTAGCTCTTTTCAGACTAGTAAATAAGTTTTATTTTCTCTAACAACGAATAATAATAATAATAATAATAATATATTATTATTATTATTATTATTATTATTATTATTATTGTAACAGGGTGCATGTAGTGATTTTTGGATGATCCGTTGGGTGATTGGTTGTATGGTATGTGATATGTGGCTGAATCTCGTGCGTGCTTGGACTTTTGAATTTTGGTTGCTTGAAAGCGGACAGCTGGTCTGGAACTGTGGGAATTTTGGTGATTAAAGGGTGTAAAATTTAAAATAAGAAATAAGTATCATCGAAGGTTTCTCTGTAAAGGAATTTTTGTATTAGATTTGGTTGGACAGAGACAGCATACTGTAACACCAGTAATCTAAGAATTGTCCTGTGCAAAAGAGGAGACGGAGTTGGGAGCCAGACCTCGCAACTTCTCGCAAGCTCTCTAAATAAACTCCTATTTGTACAAGTGCCAGTTATTTAAATATTTAATATTGTAGATTTAAGTTTAAGTTTAGGTTAAGCTTACCTTTAAGTTTAGGCTAAGATTACGTTAAGTTTAGGTTAAGTTTGGGTTAAGTTTAGTTTAAGTTAGGGTAATGATAACTTGTGTAGGCAGCCTGATTTGCTTTGTATTTATTAATATATAGTTTTGTAATTTAATGTTTTACTGTTCCTGGCTGGGACGGCCTTGTGCTATAAAGGGGACACACATAAGTGGAATCCTGGTCTGTGGCGGATCCAGGGGGGAGTTCGGGAGTTTCGATCGAACCCCCCCTAAACCAGAACCACTCTAAACCAGAAAGCCGCTCCCAAAGCTAAATGACTGAACATACAAGTTATTTTACAAACAACACTAAAAGCATGTAATATACCCTTTTGTTTCATTTGTTTCAGATCGTTAGTCGACCCTGTGTTTTACTTTAATACTCAAAAGTCTAAAAGGCAATATTCATTCAAAGTATTTATTCAATAGAATTTTCGATTTACACTGTCAAGAAGTGTTAAACAGCAACCAAGAATTGACCGATGTTTTGGTCCATCAAGTTTGGTCCATCCTACGTCAGTGGCAAGGTTAGTAACTGTATTGTAAACTAAAACAATGACTTTAAAAACTACTTACAGTTACTGATCGATTGCTCATATTAAATTCACTGTCTCTCGTTTTGACAGTGATGAAGAAGGACAATCTACTCCAACTGCAAAGAGGATTCGCAGTAGCGCCAGTGATACCGGTAGGAACACGTGTTGTCCGACAAGCTGACTCACAGAAAGCCATTTTTCTTGTTTTGATATATTTTACGATTAAGACTAAAAACTAAAGTAAGATAAATCTTATTTAATTTTCTTAATATAATTATAATACCTTCGCATTTTGTTTTTATTGCAGGTAACCCTGCTTGCCATGCATCGGTACATGATATTGACGTTGGTGCCCTGTTGCGTCAGAAAATTCCTGTAAGATCTCTGCAACAAGCTGAAAAGTTCAATGTCATAACTAACCATTTTCAACCAGGAAAGGATTATTCTTTACCCAAAGTGTTTATGAATGGTTGCAATCGGTCTTTTCAAAGGTCTTGGCAGCAACGCTATCCTTGGCTGATGTACAGCAAGGAATGCGATGGTGGTTTCTGTCTCCCATGCATTCTATTTGCTATACGAGAAAACCTTGGTGCTCTCGTGAATAGTCCATTTACACGGTGGACAAAAGTAAGTACGTTGTGCGGTTAACACGAGAACGCCCTTTACCACGTAGATGCTATGGTCGCTCATAACAATTCCCTCGCCACAAGTCGAAATCCTGAAAAAAATGTATCCAGGTGCAAATTGAAAGTCAACGTACCTACACAATGCACAAAAACAGAGAAGTTATCAAAAATGTGACAAAAAATTTCCATCCTTGTGGCAAACTGTAAGAGGTTACAGAGATGACAGCACAGCCGCCCAAGAGTCGGGAGATTAACTGATCTCTCAGTCAACATAAAACTTTGTCAAGAAATATAATAACTTCATTTATATTAATTAACAAATCTAGAATGATAAAGTATGATTTTCAAAAGAAATTTAGGTTTTGATATTGTGAAATTTTCGTAAACAGTGTTTCTTTAAGACTTTTCACGAATTTTGTCTTTCCTTGTATAATTTTCTTGCAAATCAGTACATAACTTAGATGTTGTAAAAGCTAATAAACTTGAACAAACACCCCCGCAAATTTATTAAAAACGCGCTTCTGAGAGCATTAATTTTCAAAATTTTCCGGGGGGAGCATGCCCCCGGACCCCCCTAGAAGCCTTCGGCGCTCGTACTGAACCCCCTCCAGCAAATCCTGGATCCGCCCCAGCTGGTCACGGTAACATTATTATATTATTATTATTATTTATTATTATTATTATTATTATTATTATTTATCTTGAATTATTTCTTAACTTTTATTATTCAATTAGTTCCAAATCTGCAAGTCGTGACCACTAATGTATTTCTAAAGGAAAAAGTGCGGAAGCGATTCTACAAAATTGTTTTGGCGAAGGGAGGCATATATATATATATATATATATATATATATATATATATATATATATATATATATATTATATATATATATATATATATATATATATATATATATATATTCACCTGAAGATCAGGGCCCCCAGCCTTCTTTAGTTAGCTTTATAAGGCTAACTAATGAAAATGACGACCTAACCAGTCGTCAAGGGAGTACAGTTGACCTAACGATTGGTTAGGTTAGGTCGTGATATTTTTGTTATTGCCTTATAAAGCTAACTAAAGAAGGCTGGGGCCCTGATCTTCAGGTGATCATATATATATTAGTGTTTCCAGGCTTTAAAAGAGATCAGAGTACATATATTTTATATTTCAGAAGTACAAACAACAAATTTTTGTTTTCCTTCATTGCCATATGCTTGCCATGACTTTTCCTTTTAGAGTAGTAAATAACAAATAAGTAACTGTAAGTTTCTGTAACGCAGTAACTGTACGAATATTACTTGCTATTATTATGTAGCTCAACACGACTTTTTTATTTTATTCCTCCTTTGGCTATAATTAAAAGAGAATCACCGTCTATGATTAAGGAATATTGTTATTTTCTTGGCTTATTTCAATCCAAATAAGCTAACCAACAGCCTACACCGTTAATAGTATATAATATACACGCATATGCTCACAGAATCACACACGCACACACACACAGATACATATATATATAAATATATCAACGTAAAGAACGACGCTTGTATAGGAGAACATTCCGCGCAAGATGAGGAGGGAGAACGAACAAATGAAAAAATGAGGTAACCACCCGGGAATCGAACCCGGGATCTTCCGATTGCCGGTCAGATATGATAACCACTATACCATGGTCCTCACTCGATCAGAAGTCGTAATTCTCCTACATACGCGCAGAAACCAATGCCCCGAGGGGGCACCTCCCGCATGCCGCACCTATATATACATTTCAACTGCAAAGAACACGCAGTATAATTAACGTAAAGAACGACGCTTGTATAGGAGAATATTCCGCGCAAGATGAGAGAGAGAACGAAACAATCGGAAGATCCCCGGTTCGATTCCCGGTGGTTACCTCATTTTTTCATTTGTTTCGTTTCTCTCTCTCATCTTGCGCGGAATATTCTCCTATACAAGCGTCGTTCTTTACGTTAATTATACTGCGTGTTCTTTGCAGTTGAAATGTATATATAGGTGCGGCATGAGAGAGGTACCCCCTTCGGGGCATTGGTTTCTGTGCGTATGTAGGAGAATTACGACTTCTGATCGAGTGAGGACCATGGTGTAGTGGTTATCATATCTGACCGGCAATCGGAAGATCCCGGGTTCGATTCCCGGGTGGTTACCTCATTTTTTCATTTGTTCGTTCTCCCTCCTCATCTTGCGCGGAATGTTCTCCTATACAAGCGTCGTTCTTTACGTTTTATACTGCGTGTTCTTTGCAGTTGAAATGTATATATACCTATATATATATATATGTGTGTGTGTGTGTGTGTGTGTGTGTGTGTGTGTGGATATATGTATATATACACAGGGTGGACCAAAAAACTATTACGCTGATTTTTAACAATATAATTTTACCTTTATCAAATGTTATATGTACAATGCATATATGTCCTGTATAGAATTTCATGGTCTATCTCTTGGTGAAGTTGGATATTTGCTAACTGTAACCATTATTTTGTAATTCGCTGTTATACAGACGGGTAGAAAAACTTTGTTTCTATACAGTTACCTAATTGAGTCCAAGATTATGTGGAATGTGCCCTCCTCCATTATCAATGCACGCTTGCAACCTCGACTTCTCCCTTATCGACAGCAGTACCGCATCAAGGATTTTTTCTTTGTAATAAGCAGGTGATTTTGGCATTTTGATCAACAAAACAATATCTCACTTCCCTAACTTTGAAATAAAGATAGAAACCATGACTTTTTGGGAAAAATGCGGACGTTCCCTGCAAAGTCGCTCTAGACTGATAGATTTTTTGTCCTGTCTTCCATAAACTCGGTCATTTTGTGTGTTTATTGTTGAAGCAACCGTAAAGGTCTTCTTGTCGCTGAACCATATTTTCGACACTTCTCTGTCAGGGAATCGATCTAACAGAGCACGACATTTTTCAACGCTTGCTTGCTTATTTGATGTAGAAAGCTTATGAACTTCAACTCTTTTAAAACATTTAAGACCCAGATCATCTTTTACTATATGACGAACACTAGAGCGAGAAATACCAGTAGTTTATAAATTTCTCTAACGGACTTGTGGGTGTTGGGCCATTCTTCTTGACTGCATATCATGGATGAAACTGTGTCAATATTTTCCTCAGTACGTGATGTTTTCGGCCATCCACTGCCTTCTTTTCGTTTGATCGACCCTGTGATATCGATTTTCTTTATGAGATATTGAATCGTTTATTTGGAAACTCTTTCTTCATTCGTTTTGCACCCCAGTGTTTCTCTTTACGCAGGTTCAATATCAATGCTGCATCTTCCAAAGAGTATTTCGTTATGTTATAACTTGTTCACCAACTATAGCAGAATGATGGTCTGAAATGAAAAAGGAAATAAATTAATTATTTTGTATAAAAATTAGGAAAATTAATTACACTGGCCTGCGTTTCAAATCTTTTTTTCAAAGGTCAGAGGTTTTTCAACTGATTTAGGATCAGTTTCGCACGCTGAATTCAGAAATGTAATCCATTCTTCTCAATCAGGTCAGGTTTTTTAGATATGCTGGCCGACTACTGCTGGTGCCTGAAGAGGGATGTGGTGTCTGCCCGGCACAAGCGGAAGTCCCCTGAAGAGGCCATTCATCCCTGATTAGCCTATATAGTGTGCTGTACCCTTCTTGAGATCTATAAGAACAGCCTGTAAAGCCTGTAGGTATATACCAGTCGACATATGCTACTACATGTATCGCTCACCTACCAATAAAACGGGAAATGAGAATTTCTAGAAAAGTGTTTATATTTCGAAAAGTTGACCTGATTGAGAAAATGGATGCGATTTTCGGAATCAGCGTGAGAAACTGACCTAAGAACAACAAACATATCCTTGACCTTTAAAATCACGCAGACCAGTGTTATTTATGGAGAAACTGACTGTCATCTGAAAGTATCAGTTGCTGACTTTGACCGCCTTTCAATTGAGCACCATATTCTGATACGTCTCTCCAGTTGTGAGCCTGTATCTCTACTCCTGGAGCGTTGAATCTAGATTCAAAGCCAGCATTTGAAGGAGTAAAAGTATGGGTACAACATACGGCCTCATCAGTAAGACCAATATAGAGGGTGAGCCACACTATTTTTTCAAAGTTGGGTAATAGTTTTTGGCCCACCCGGTGTATATATATATATATATATTTATATATATATATATATATATATATATATATATATATCTATATATAATTATATAAAACGCGATAAAATGATAGCTAAGTTTGTGCTAAAAATCTCATTTTTTTATATATCCAGCTGAAAGAAACTGGCTGTTGAGTGTTTGTTTAGGGCAGGGGTCACCAACCTGGGCGGTAGCGCCCACTAGTGGGCTCACATTAAAGGTAATTAAACATTTGTTTCATTATTTATCTTATCGATTATGTTGATTTATTCTTTTTGATCTAAGGTGGGCGATAAGCTTTTTTAATTTTCAAAAAATCGTAAAAGTGGGCGGTGAACAAAAAAAACGGTTGGTGACCCCTGGTTTAGGGTATACCGTTTTTAGCAGAGATTCTTTCATTACATGTATTTGAATTGAAGATAAATTTTTATCAACAGTCTTTCTAGTTCCACTCAAGACTAGCCCCTTCTTACTTATTTCTCTTAATACTTCTCTAATTTAGCGTCTGTTAGCAACTTCCTATTTTTTTCTCGTAATAATCCGTTCTTTTCCCTTTTCATTCGCGCCATTCAATCATAGCATTTACAACAATGTTCATACGCACCTGTCTGTAGCAAGCTGATCCAATCCACAATCTTTATAAACTCAGTCACACAGTTATACATCTTTGCACGAATAAACTGTTATAGCTTTATTACTTTTATGTTCACAGATATCATATAAAACACAACAGTTCTGTACAAAATGTTAATAAAGAAACTTTTCAAACTCAATATATGTATATAATCCACCATACGCTCTCAACACATGTATTTAAAACGTAAAATTTAATAACTAGCCATGCATATTTACACAAGTCAAGTCTAAAGACATATTATATATAAGGAGGAGATTGTAGGCGTCAATCAACCAGAGGACAGGAAGTGTTTGACCCCCGTTTCTCCCAGCACTGTGCTCCTTACCTGATCTTTTTTCCATCTCTCATCTACCTATGAACAGACTGGCATACTGTCAAGCACACGCATCTCGATATATTACTTACCACACACATGCATCTTATACAGTACACAGCCTTTTCAAAACAGTATAATTTTCAGCAGCCTCTGAGATTCGCACTTGGCCCCTTCTTCCTGCATTATATACATATATACAGGGTGGGCCGAAAGTCTGGATCCATAGGAAAATATTTATTTTGATACATAAATTACAACAAATGGTAAATACTTAAAATGAATATCAACTTTAACTCGTAAATGCGTATCCGTGATACTGTACAGTGGTTCGTACTCCAGTATAAACAACAAATTATAACAAATGCTCAAATTGGCGGCCTCTGACATCGAGACACTTAGGGATGGAATTTATGATTTTTAATAATTCTTCGAATTGACGTTCTCGAGATGCGTGTTTCATTTGATAATCTTCTTGTTGACTTTACTGGACTATTCGTTAAAGTTTCACATACCATTGCAGAGGTATTTTCATCAGTTGCAGTTTTTGGACGACCAGAACGCCGTCGATCATGTACACTTCCTGTTTCTTCGAAACGTTTAAACAACTTGCCAACAGTCGCCGTGTTACTGGATGCTTATCAGGATGATTTCTATTGAATTCGGTAGCAACTTCTCTGTGTGTAGCGCCCTGTCTTGCGTACATGAGCACAATTCTACCCGGTCTTCTGTTGTTAGATTCGAAGCCATTTCTGGGCTGAAATAAAAAAGTATTTGAGTATTTATCTGAGTACGAACTACTGTACAGTATCACGGATACGCATTTACGAGTTAAAGTTGATATTCATTTTAAGTATTTACCATTTGTTGTAATTTATGTATTAAAATAAATATTTTCCTATGGATCCAGACTTTCGGCCCACCCTGTATATCAGCATATATATATATATATTGAGGCAGTGTGGTTAACAAACATATGCATGCAGGAACATTTTTATATACAGCCGTCCCCCGCTTAACGAAAGTTCGGTTAACGAATGTTCATTACAACGAAGGTTTTTATTTAATACTACTTTCGAATATCACGAAGGAAATTTCGCTATAACGAAGGCGAAGATATTTTAAATCCTCGGCGCGCTACATTGGCGGTTTCCGCAACACAGGTAAGCTCTCTTCCCTGCCCAGCACATGGTCTCCCACCGTCCCCGCAACACACTTTCGCAGCATCAATGTTCGTTGTGCGTTCTCACGTGTTGCATTCATAACGAAAGTGACGTTCTACGAAGTGTTATTGTTACTACTTCGTAACCCCAATATATAGCATGCATCAAAACGTCCAAGCTCAACATCATTACCCAATCCACCGAAGAAGAGGAAGGCGATAACGATAGAAATGAAGCTAAATTACACATTCATATTATGTAAAATAGATAATTTCGGTCAACTTTACCCACTCTATTTATATTAGGCTACCAAAAAAAGTGTGCTAGGAACCAAACTGAATTTTCCCCATATAAAACAATAGAAAATTAGATCCCACTTAACGAATTTTCACATAACGAAGGCTTTTTAGGAACGTAACCTCTTCGTTAAGCGAGGGACGACTGTACTTCATTCAATTCACCTAGCCCATAAATATTAGCGCGAGAGGTGTGAAAGAGTAACTTTAGCTCCACTTGTACAAAACACGTAGTTCTTTATATACGTTTCTGCTCTCACACAGAAAGCTCAGCGTTGTCTTATATGTAGCTCATCACTCAAAGAATTGATGATAGCTTGGCCCCACCTATCAACTTGTGGTATCCTCTTGGTGCATTTGCTGATGACCCTCAATCTGCACACTTAGCATGATCATGAAACAATATATCTCGCGAAGTAGTGGTAGGAGTTCTGACTTTTCTGAGAAGATTTTGACTCCAGCCGCAGGCTCGAGCAAACACCTCATCTGTGCAGGTGCTGTTATTGAAAATATAGCTCATTTCAAGTACCATATCAGTATTACAATACAATAAATTTTTGCTACATAGATTTATTTTCTTATTGTTGCAAAATCTTAATACGGAAACAAAAAAGGAAAAAAAAGATTGAAAGAAATTCATGTTTTTACTTTGGGATGTATTGCTGAAGAAAAATACCCACAAACACAGGATTTCTTTGCAGGTTATTCAGAGTGTAAGGTTGTAGGTTTGTATCTAATGTTTTAATAAGTAGGCATTCTCGTGAGACTAGAAGTAAAATCATTAGGTTTAACTGGGGTTAGCTAGTATTTGGGTATCTAGACTTATGACAGTTTATCCTATGCAAGCATATTTTAGATATTAGTAAACACATATAACATGGGAAAATTTTTTAAAGCGATTATGAATACGTGTCTTTTTGCCCTTTATAATCTTACGACCATATTTAAGATTTTATTCAGAGATTGCACATTTCAAGCATTATTATTATTATTATTATTATGATTATTATTGTTATTATTATTATTATTATTAAGGTCAAAGTGCAATCACTTTCGGTTCGCTAGAGATATGCCAGGAGTGTTTATATGTCAATATGTTTCAAAAGTATCTGCTTATTGTTACATGATTCCTTCATATGAACTTTATGCGCAACCGGAGCTGAAGGATAGATATTACCGTTGTGCGATAGTACAGCTTTCAAACTCAACTTTGATGAATCGATAAAAAGCCTCCATTCCTTATGATTGTGCTCTCAACCAGCTGTTCCATGAGTGCGTTCACATCATTACAATACATTAAATCACTTTCTATAGAGAAAAACGATGTGAAGTGTGTCCGGCGCTTAAGAAACGATGATATTTTTACAGTTTTATGTAAGAGATTCCAACCTTTTAATCTAGAACCTAAGAGCACAGCCTGATTTTCAGATAGATTCATCACTCTGACAAGATCATTTAACTGACTCAGAAATTAAATGAGATTCATCCGATGAAGGTGGTTGAAATTGGGCATCCAGGTCATCTTGTCTGTCCAAAGGTTTATTACAAAACTCATCATCAGGTTTATCATCATCTAAAGTCCATGTCTTTGGTGGTTTTGGTACTGGCAAATCATCACAATGTGAAAGAGGTCGCATGGCTGACAGTAAATTAGGATATTGAATCGTTTGTTTAGATTTTGAGGAATGTCCACTTATCTTCGTTTAAACAGAAGTAGCAATCAGTCGAGTGATCTCTTTGTTCTCTCCATACCATTAGGACCGCTTATACACACACAACACACACACACACACACACACACACACACATATATATATAATATATATATATATATATATATATATATATGATGCAAACCGATAAGAAAAAAGAAAAATGATTCCAAGGCCTTTTGTGTATTCAGAAGTACACCTCGTCAGGGAATGACGAGGTATACTTCTGAATAGAAGAAAGGCCTTGGAATCATTTTTCTTTTTCCTTGTGAGTTCGCATCATTATTCATTTCACGTGTTTAATTGTGAAATTCATCCCATATAGATATATATATATATGTTTATGTTGTATTTATGCAGTATACTAAATAAATATATACATATTAATATAAACATGTAAATATAAATAATAATATGCATAATATAAAGATTTTATACAAAATAAATTACTAACAATAAATCTCGTATTATGATGAAAACTGAGGCACCCCGCCTTCCTTGTAACTATATCCCATTTAAATGCAAAAAAACTTCACTTTTTTCTACGTGAAGCTCAAAATATGATAATAAAAACCCACTTTAATAGACAGAGTTTATTTCCACAACAGTTTCAATGTCCACTGGCATCCTCTTCGGATGCCAATGGGCATCGAAACTTGTGGAAATAAACTCTGTCTATTAGAGTGGGTTTTTATTATCATATCTCCCATTTATATATATCATTAATGATAATTAATAATAAGTTAAACAACATTTTTATATTATTTTATTTTATTGGGTTCAGAATCCCAGCTGAGCCTTGAACGGTCAAGTTCTAAGGGGCTACTGCAACCTACAGCCCAAGTTAAGCTAGACTAAACAAAATTACGGACTTGAAGGTCCTATTAGGTCCTACCTCAGGGTTGCTGACTCGATGTGGGCCTACCTTAGGCCTCAGTTGCATAAAATTAAGATAAAAAACAAAAGGGGCACTATTTATGGTCTTCTTTTTAAACCTGGCAACAACAACACAACCTGCACCATTGCACGATGCAACAATCTTGTATCTAAACAACCAAACTGAATTGCAAGAGAGCTCTCTATAAGACCACGCCCTGTAAGTGCCGCATTCAACAAACGAGTAGAAAGGACGCGCTAGTGCCCCAAAAAAATGATGCCACAAGAGTGCACAAACAATGATGCGACAAGAGCCCCAAAATGCTAGCTCTAAATTAAGTGAATTTTTGGTAATTATTCGTTTTAGTGCTTTTCCTCCTTTCTGAACCAAAACACATTTTCCTGGTGTTTTGTGGTGTGATTTGTTCAAATCTGAACTTCGTTTCTTTGGGAAATGAGCCGTTTTTGAGAAATTTTAAAATTGAAAATTTCTCAAAAACGGCTCATTTCCCAAAGAAACGAAGTTCAGATTTGAGCAAATCACACCAAAAAACACCAGAAAAATGTGTTTTGGTTCAGACCTAACCTAACCTAAACAGACCTAACCTAACCTAAACAAACCTAACCTAACCTAAACAGACCTGACCTAACCTAAACTGACCTGACCTAACCTAAACTGATTGGGTTTTGTTGCCAGACCGTAATATCCAGCTCTTCACGTCTTTCCAACAACACTCAATATTTTGAATGTGAACGGTGTCTTCCACGAACCGCTGTGAATGGTTGACTGTCCGGTGAATGTAGCCTAGATTTCCAAGTTGAGAATACGCACGCCACTCGTCGGAATAGATTGTAGTCCCAGGCCTAATATGTTGCTGGATCAGGCGAACAAGAGTTGTTGCGTCTCTCTGAGGAACCGCAAACAACAGTAGTTTTTTGGAACTGCGTTCCAAGGTACCAAAAACCCAGGCAATCGCAACCTCCGCAAACCATAATGAAAACCAGACTAAAGCATTCTTGAATGAGTATGTATTATGAGAGATTCAAAATGTACGTCTCTGATTGGTCGGATAAGGTCACGTGAAACCAAAACGAGATGTAATTGGTTGTTTTGACCTATGTTTCCTAATTTTGCCACGAGATGTCTCCCCATAAAACTGGAGAGGGCGACGTTCGTTAAAATTTTAACAACGTTAAGAGCTAAATACTCGGTCAATGGCCTATAATGGCTGCTTTTTACGTCTAAATTTTTTTTTTTTTCATAAAAAATAATTATTACATTTCCTTGATTTTTATCAGTTTCCCTGAGGTTTCAAAGTGTCCTGAATACGAATGTATATGTTAAATTGTCATAGAATGTCTCCTTCTATCGAAAACGAACAAAGCATTAAAACGAATATTAACCGAATTTTTCACTAACCTTAAAATTATGAGATGGATATATATATATACACCTTAACTTAATATACAGAAGCAATGCTGCATCAATCAGCTTAGTCATCATATCGCCTTGGGACAACAATGGCTCGTCCTCTTCTAGATTTTCTAACAAACATCAAATAAACATGTCTGTGCTAAAACCCTATTCTTTATGTACACAATTAAAGAAAACTGTAGATTGGTTTTGCGTGGGATAACAATTTTACTATGTACATATTTAACTTATGAATTCACATTACTTAATTAACACTTCTTTAAATTGATGGCTGCTCACTTTTCTTATAATTCTTATAATAAAATGCAATTAACCTTTTCAATTTTTCAGGTTAATTTTTCTTGCACGGTTCAATCACAGTATTTGTATCATTCTGTTCGTCACTAACTTTACCAAACCACAGGCATTATTTATAATCTCATGCATACCGTTTATACAACTTTGGATGTTTAAATCGTTATAATTTTAATACTTTATGATAGCAAATCTCATATAAGACTTCAGTTTCTGTACAAACCGTGATAAAGAGAATTTTTTCAATCTCAATACTATGTATACTATGTAAAAAATATTGCATCCGCTCTTTACAACTATATTTAATCAATACATGTATAATCAGTTCTAGGGCATTAAGATGCCCTTCCAAATTAAGTTACATACGCATTAAACATTCAGCTCATACTAGATTGTCCACTCGATCATCGAAGATAAGCAACAATTGGTTTAGGTAGTACATGGATGGTAGGTCTCCTCTACATCCAAAGATGCAACGAACCTATGGTTCAAAAACCTCATAAAACTGTAAGCTATGAGTCTATGAGTCATAGACGGTGATTCTCTTTTAATTATAGCCAAAGGAGGAACAAAATAAAAAGACAAGTGCTGAGCTACATAATAATAGCAAGTAATATTCGTACAGTTACTGCATTACAGAAACTTACAGTTCTCATTTGTTATTTACTACTCTGAAAAGAAAAGTCATGGCAAGCATATGGCAATGAAGAAAACAAAATTTGTTGTTTGTACTTCTGAAATATATATGTACTCCGGTTTCTTTTAAAGCCTGGAATACACGACGCTTTTTAGAAGAGTCTCCGCACAAGAGGAGAGGAGAAAACGAGCAATGAAAAATGAGACACCTCCCAGGAATTGAACCCAGGATCATCCGATTGCCGGTCAGATATGCTAACCATTGCACCAAGATCCCCCACGTCTCAAAGCGGACACACTTCTAAAAAGCGTCTTTCTTTGCAATATATATATATATATATATATAGGGTGATCCAGAGAAATGGGACCCAAAAGAAACCCCTGTAACTCTTAAAGTATAAGTCCTTTTATAAAATCATACGCATCATTCGAAAGAGGATAGTTACAAGTTTGTACAGGATTGTATAGGTTTTGACAATACAAGACAAGACAAGGTACAAAACAAAATAAAAGTGTTAGTTAAAACTAACCCTTCAAGATGACTGCATGGACTGTGGAACAGCTGCGTTTCATAACTGAGCAATATTATGAGCATGGAAGAAGTGTAGTTTCAGCTCAAAGATCTTTCAAGACAAATTTTCAGATGTCAAAATCACCTTCTAAGAAAGTAATCCGTCGGTGTGTCAGAAATTTTTCCCTAACTGGCAGCATTGGAAAAGAAAACCAACTGGAAGAGTGCGCACAGCAAGGATAGACGAGATCATTAACAGAACTCATGAAATTGTACAGGATAATCCTAACATAAGCATCAGACGTGCTTCTCAGCTGTTAGGAGTTGGATATGGAACAACACACCGTATATTCAAGCAAAATTAATGCTCTTTCCATATAAAATTCAAACAGTGCAACAACTAAACGATGGAGATTTCGCACGAAGACGACAATTCTGTCAATGGATCCAACAGAAGGTAAATGACACCACCAATTTTCTAGCAACTTTGATTATGTCAGACGAAGCCCATTTTCACTTGAATGGAACTGTAAACAAACAAAATTGTCGTTTCTGGGCAACAGAAAATCCATTGAATATTACCGAAGTCCCGTTGCATAGTCAGCGTGTAACTCTTTGGTGTGGTCTTACTGCATCTCAGATCATAGGCCGTACTTTTTCGAGGATTCCACCGGAAACACGGTCACTGTAAATGGTGATCGCTACGAAAAAATGTTGACCGATTTCCTTATTCCTAAATTAAGAGATCTTTGTCTAGAAAACCACTGGTTCCAACAAGACGGACTACCTGCCATACCACGAGGAACTGCATGGCAGTTTTGCGTCAAACGTTTCCAGGCGAGTTAATCTCAAGATTTGGAGACGTTGAATGGCCCGCAAGGTCTCCGGATTTTTCTCCCTTAGATTATTAATCTGGGGATATTTAAAGAGTAGGGTCTACAGAAATGACCCAACGACCTTGCAAGAATTGAAGGCCGCCATCACAAATGAGATACAGGCCATACCACCGCACACTCTTGCAAAAGTGATGCAGAACTTACAAGCGAGAACACTGGAATGCTTGGCAAACTAATGGAGCACATTTGAAAGGAGTCATTTTAAAAAAATAAATATTTCATAATAAACTTGTAACTCTACTCTTTCGAATGATATATAGTTTTTATGAAAGGAATTAAATATTAAGAATATTTGCTTTTTTTTATGGGTCCCATTTATCTGGATCACCCAGTATATATATATATATATATATATTTTATATATATATATATATATATATATATATATATATATGCAAAGAAAGACGCTTTTAGAAGTGTGTCCGCTTTGAGACGTGGGGGATCTTGGTGCAATGGTTTAGCATACCTGACCGGTAATGAAGTGAATTACATAATTAAAAGGGTGTACAGCACCGTAAGTAAATAAAAGGGTTTGTGCCCGACAACGGTATATATATATATATATATATATATACCGTTGTCGGCACAACCCTTTTATTTACTTACGTTGCTGTACACCCTTTTAATTATGTTAATTCACTTCATTGACACCCTTTAGGTTGTGCGCCAACCTTTAATTCTATTTGAAATTATTTCTTACGCGCGTGTTCTTTTCGTTCAGGATGACTCGGCCTATCCAGACGGATGGCCCTTTAAATTGAAAAGCGTAAGTTCCTTCTGCTTACTGAAAGCTTACTTTGAATTTCAAACTTTGAATGTTAATTGACTCTCAGCTTACAAGAGAGGCCTATTGCAAGATAGCTAAAAACAACACACGCCCTCTTATAAAGCTTATTAAATTTCACTCAAATTAGTACATGAATTTATAGAATTAGTCTGAAGTAAAATTACAAATTTTTCGTACAATAAAATCCAATTATAAATTCAAAGAAAAAGTTCACAGTTATCTGAATTTAAAAATCATTTATACAGAGGGGCTTTTCATTTGCGTGTAACAAAACAAGAACAATACATGAAGTTGTCGAAATCGACAAAAAAAATTAAAGAAATACTTTACTTACAGTACGGGTGGCAACTATTCTCAATTGTGCTGCGAAATGACCGCGGATTTGTTGCCCGCACAAAACAAAACGAAAGTCCGCCAAATAACGTGACTTACTTCCTGAACCCAATTGACGGGTCATGCAAACTAGGGCACAGACGTACCGTTTAACATTTAATTGGAACCAAATTAAATTAAGTTAAAATTCACCAAATGTTTGGTCCGTTGACTAACATTAGTTAAGGTCTTCGAACTAAGTTCTCTTTTCTGGTCGCTAACAAAACGTTCTTGTAACCAAACTCGCGTAAACGAATGAAATGCAAATTTTTAAGTACAATTATGAGACAGTTCAATTTTAACTTCTAAATTTTGTTATTTCATCACAAGTCTTTACCAAGGTATTTAAGCCACAGTTAACTTCAGGAGGACGAACCACAACTGACTTAACAATTTCAATTTTACCTTACAATTCTTAAGGACCCCGCCTTCTAATGTTCTGAAAGCCTATCAAACCATTTGCTTCTCTCAAGGCTGTCCGCCGGAAGGCGATTACCCATACCTAAGGAAAGAAAGCGTCTTCACTAAGTTTTCCCAGGATCCTTGTGCCCCTGATTGGAGCTGGACCTGACTTCCGAGTATAGACCCCTCCTTCTTCTCAAAAATACATTTAAATACAGTTAATAGATTCGAAGCCACCTGATCTCCCAATTTTCTGACCCATGTCATGGTTAAATTTAGCAAGTGGATTCGAACTTGGCTTACAAAATCGCACCATCAAGCGAAAGAGAAACTAACCATTTTACATCTGGATCCTTTGGTTATAAACCTCCGCCGCCAAGCGGTTTTGGTTTTCTCTTCCCATGAGAACAACAAATTAAATCGAACGACCGTTCTACAATCGGAAACATCTTGATTATTCCTTTATGAATATTCATAACCCAAAACGCTTGGCTTTTAGAGATCTAAAAAATAAAACCTTAGAACTAAATTTCTACTCTTATTTACAAAAGATTTCTGCATGCCAATTTTATGGTTACGACATCCCTCCCCCTCTAATTTTGCACTCCGATGCAAACTTTCTTAACTAGGGGCGGTTATCTCCCTTTACTCACAATTTTACACAAAAATTTTACTCACAATTTTCCACAAAAATGTTCACAATTTTCACAAAAATTTTCCATTTATCTGTCCCCTTTATTGGGACACTAACACTGACACATTTATTTGTCCCCCTTATTGGGACACTAACACTGGCACATTTAGTTTTAGTCATTTCGGTTTCTTCGTGGTACTCGAGGTCGGGGCCTAAGAACGTACGGACGCTCAAACGGTGGCCCCGTGAAAGCAGCCTGTCTGCTTTGTCCGGGGGACCTATTCCCACAAGGTCCCCGCGAGGAGGTAGTTCGGAAGCATACGGCGGCTCCTGCGCCACTCGGTCCTGCCAGTGGGCAGGAGGTGCACTCCGGTTCACCTCCACGGGTCAATGTTTCTCCGTTTCGTGGGCGAAGCTCTCGGGGAGGAAGTAGTTCGGAAGCGCCCGGCGGTTCCCGTTCCGCCACTCGGTCCTGCCAGTGGGCAGGAAGCGCACTCCGATTCACTTCCCCGTGTTGATGTTTCTCCGGTGTCGAGGGCGAATCTCCAGAGAGGAGGGGCGGTGGCCCTTCCCCCATCTCATCCCTTGCGCCATCCGCCCCTCTTTGTCGCTCGACGTCCCCTGGGGCATCGATGCTACGGCGGATACGGTCTCGATGGATCACTATTTAATGTCCAGTGATCATGTGACGCAGGAGATAAGTGACTGGAGTCTTCTGTTCGATGATGATGTATGGACCCTCGTACCGGGGCTCCAACTTGCCTCTGCCCGGTCGTGGGTAATCAATGTACACCAAGCCATGGGCGCCTTTTCTTCGAACGGCTTCAATTCCTTGATGCCATTGGTCTTCTCATAGCACGCATGAACTCTTCCACTCGGCGGTAGATTTCGCTCAAACTCCTCTTTCGGTCTTCCTCATTTTGAGAACGACGGACATCGGTGAACATGTGTCTTGAGGTGTGTCAATCTCTTCTTAGTCACTTGTGGAATTTGACTCTTTCTCACAGTGACCCTTGTTCCATTTTTCTTTTCGGGCGAGGAATCGAACGGCTGTTCCGACTAACCTCCCCGTTCTCGTTGCCTCAACCACCATGCCGATGTCATCTTGTCTTCAAGGTAGTACTCTTCAGTCTTCACTTTTATTTCTCAAGAGTAACTTTACGCCTCCTTGGAAAGCGTTAACTTCCCGTTGAGATTTCGCTCTGTGATACTTGCAAATCACGCTGAGCTCACTGCACATCCATTGCAGCGGAGAGTAGACTTCCAGGGGAAACATATCCCAACTTTTTCTTCGCTGTCTATTCCCATATCCTTTAATTTCCCTTTGGGATTCTGCTCGACACTTCTCCAAGTATCCTCGAGCCTCACCGCATATCCCGCAGCGGAGAATAGACTCACGGGAACCGCGTCCCGGGTTCATTCTGACCCTCCTTGTCAGAATGATGCTGGCTTCTTTATTCTGTCTGCTCCCATTCCTGGTCTGGTTACCTCTTCGTTCCGAGTGACGACTCTTTTCTCTTCAAAGTTACCTTTGTTTCTTCTTCATATCCTCCGAAACAACACGCCTATGGTCAAGTCTTGCTGAGCCTCTGGAATTATGCAGACACAAAAGAATTCTTCAACCCCCTTCCCATAGTCAAACTTAATTCTACTCCCTTACATGAATGGGCGGGGCCTGTGCAACCGTGTATTGAGAAGTTGGCAACTGTCCACAAAAGGCTCCCGATGTTCTTGTGCATAGCTTATGTCAATGTGACGGAAGCTCCACCATCGACCAGCGTGGTGAAAGCTTGTTGAGCGACGAATACTGGTAGGGTGATCAGTCCTAGCCGACGACTCGCCGCTACTTCCTCTGAAGTTATTCGGGAGGCTTCTCCTTCCAGTCCTGCTGAATGTTTACTCGAGGGCACGCCTCTTCCCAATGTCCCATTTGCTGGCAAATCTTGCACTGGCTCCGGCCACTTCCTTCCATTGTTTCCTCTTTGGAGTCACTGTCTTCATTTGACTTGGTTTGTTCTCGCTTCTGGTTTCTCATGGGGTTGTAGTAACATTCTTCCGTTGTGTTATTCCTCCTGTGACCAGTGTCACAGTTCTTCCTTCTGGGCTCTCCTCTCTTGATGGACTTGTCTCCGTCGTTCACCCCCATCCTTGATGTTGTCCTCCTTCGTGGCTGTTCTTTCTTCTGGATGTTGTGAGTTGTAGTTCCAGAATGTGGAGAATTTTGCAGTTTCTGCAGTCTTCGGCTTCTGTCTTGTGGCGTTTTTCTCTTAGGACCTCTTCATCTTTAGTCCTAAGCTGGTTGTTTACCGAAAACTTGATTGATTCCATCCAATATTCCGAAAGATGTTCCTTGATGAAATTACAATCATACACCGGCATAACGGACTTCAACGCGTCCTTAAGTATGCCATCTTTAATATGTCTCCTTATAGGATTTGCCTGAACCAAGGCATTACCTGAACTTAATAATCTTGTGGCAATTATGTTGAGTGTCTCACCTTTTTCCTTCCTGACGGCGTTTGGGCTGGTTCCTGGGCAGGAGCGGCTCGCAGGTAGGCACTGTGGAACTGCAGCACCTCCATGATCTTATGGTCTTTATATTTAAATATTTAAAATAGCCTCTGATTGTTTTTTTCAATGAACTTTGAGTTTTTAAATCAGATTATATCCTTTTTTCCTAAACTATTTCAATGCCGAACGAATGAATCACGAAAGTAGCTTCAGCCTTCCCGTGGAACTGCGTACTTAACAGTTCAGATTTGTTCGAAACATTTGAAACCTCGGTGGCGGACGTACGAAGAGCGAGTCAGAATCGCGGTTTAAGGGGATCCAAAGCACTGTGGACAGAGCAGTGCCGATTGTTTGTTTGACGTGGTAGTTGTGTTTGCTGTATCGTTTGCTAATTCAAAATTTAATTTCCGAATTGCATTTATCAATGATTCGTTATCATTTATTTTTTGTCGTGAGATTGAAGTTAATTATATAATAATTGGATTATTTACAATATATAGCTTTCATTTCTTAGAATATTTTTTCGCTCAGAATAAAAACAGAAGAATGGAATTTGTTTATAAATAAAAATTTTCCAAATTCGAAATTACCCGTTAAGCGTAAGTACCCTATAATTGATTTTATGATACTATTTTACTTATTTTTATGACTGAGTAGTGAGTAGTTATCTATTTATCTATTCGACTTTCTCTCTCTCATATATATATATATAATCGACACAATTGTTCGCAATTTCTGAGGCAGCACCCCCATAACTGAAAGTCACGAGCCGCCACTGTAATCCTGGGTTCTCTTGTGCCCGTTCGCCCATAAACGTCGGCGAACTTCTTTCCAATGTGTGTCCCAACGTCGTTTGCTCGGGACCCCTTACTGCCTGTTCACGTTGCGAAGGTAAGCTAGTACTCGGTAATCCCTGTACGACGGCTTGTCTGTACTTCTGCAGGCCTTCGTCGGTGTGGTGTTTCTCGGCTCTTGTGGTGTGCACTTCTGCAAGGGTTCCTTGGGATGGCTTCTGGGTCCTCTGATCTCCACCCCCTTTTCTGCGTCGAAAGTTCTTCTTCTGTAACGGGAGGAACTAGAGAGATTCTTCTGGGACGAACCCCCGAACTGCGGTTGTCCCAATACTCCAGCTGTGGAGTAGTCATTGCAAGGCCTTCCAGTTTCGACCCTCTTCGGTTTATTTCTTCCTCTAATTCCGTGCATTCCTTTAGTAACCGAATAATGTTGGAAACATTTGTCCTTTTTAAATTTTCCAAACTTTCTGTACTCATTTTCTTTAAGTTCTTTTGTTCGGTTTCACTAATGTCCCTTACACTTTCTTCCCCGTTCGTTATATCTACGCTCTTTACCGACATTTGTTTATTTATATTTATTTTAAAACCGTTTCCACTGTTAGCGACACTTTTCACTGTTCACAATTATTTTAACGAATTACTGTTCCCAATATTTCTACGTTAGTGCTTTTCTCTGTTACGCAAATTTATTTTTGCAAAAAGTTATACTCTTGCTACCAATACCTCGCAATAGGATCCCACTTCTGTGACACAATTTATGTTGTGCGCAACTCTTTTATTTATGTTCTCGCACCTTTATTTCTATTGCAACTTCTGACACCATTTATGTTGGGCACAACCCTTTTATTTACTTACGGTGCTGTACACCCTTTTAATTATGTTAATTCACTTCACTGACACCCTTTAGGTTGTGCGCCAACCTTTAATTCTTTTTTAAATTATTTCTTACACGCGTGTTCTTTTCGTTCAGGATGACTCGGCCTATCCAGACGGATGGCCCTTTAAATTGATAGGCGTAAGTTCCTTCGGCTTACTGAAAGCCTACTTTGAATTTCAAACTTTGAATGTTAATTGACCCTCAGCTTAAAAGAAAGGCCTATTGCAAAGTAGCTAAAAACAACACACGCCCTCTTATAAAGTTTATTAAATTTCACTCAAATTTGTACATGAATTTAGAGAATTAGTCTGAAGTAAAATTACCAATTTTTCGTACAGTAAAATCCAATTATAAATTCAAAGAAAAAGTTCACAGTTACCTGAATTTAAAAATCATTTATACAGAGGGGCTTTTCATTTGCGTGTAACAAAACAAATAACAATACGTGAAGTTGTCGAAATCGACGAAGAAAATTAAAGAAATACTTTACTTACAGTACGGGTGGCAACTATTCTCAATTGTGCTGCGAAATGACCGCGGATTTGTTGCCCGCACAAAACAAAACGAAAGTCCGCCAAATAACGTGACTTCCTTCCTGAACCCAATTCACGGGTCATGCAAACTAGTGCACAGACGTACCGTTTAACATTTAATTGGAACCAAATTAAATTAAGTTAAAATTCACCAAATGTTTGGTCCGTTGACTAACATTAGTTAAGGTCTTCGAACTAAGTTCTCTTTTCTGGTCGCTAACAAAACGTTCTTGTAACCAAACTCGCGTAAACGAATGAAATGCAAATTTTTAAGTACAATCATGAGACAGTTCAAGTTTAACTTCTAAATTTTGTTATTTCATCACAAGTCTTTACCAAGGTATTTAAGCCACAGTTAACTTCAGGAGGACGAACCACAACTGACTTAACAATTTCAATTTTACCTTACAATTCTTAAGGACCCCGCCTTCTAATGTTCTGAAAGCCTATCAAACCATTTGTTTCTCTCAAGGCCGTCCGCCGGAAGGCGATTACCCATACCTAAGGAAAGAAAGCGTCTTCACTAAGTTTTCCCAAGATCATTGTGCCCCTGATTGGAGCTGGACCTGACTTCCGAGTATAGACCCCTCCTTCTTCCCAAAAATACATTTAAATACAGTTAATAGATTCGAAGACACCTGATCTCTCAATTTTCTGACCCATGTCATGGTTAAATTTAGCGAGTGGATTCGAACTTGGCTTACAAAATCGCACCATCAAGCGAAAGAAACTAACCATTTTACATCTGGATCCTTTGGTTATAAACCTCCGCCGCCAAGCGGTTTTGGTTTTCTCTTCCCATGAGAACAACAAATTAAAATCGAACGACCGTTCTACAATCGGAAACATCTTTGATTTATTCCTTTATGAATATTCATAACCCAAAACGCTTGGCTTTTAGAGATCTAAAAAATAAAACCTTAGAACTAAAATTTCTACTCTTATTTTACAAAGATTCTGCATGCCAATTTCATGGTTACGACACCTTCCTTCGCCAAAACAATTTTGTAGAATCGCTTCGGCACTTTTCCGTTAGAAATACATTAGCGGTCACGACTCGTAGATCTGAAACTAATTGTTTAATAATTAATTGTATAATAAGGTTAGGGAAATAATTTAAGATAAATAGTTTATAATAATAATAATAATAATAATAATAATAATAATAATAATAATAATAATAATTAATTATTATTATTATTATTTATTATTATTATTATTATTAATTTTTAGAGAAAATAAAAATTATTTACTAGCCTGAAAACAGCTAATGTAACAGAAATGCACCAAGATTGCAGGCTGAACTTCCATAAATTTAAATTTAAGTTTGTGTCCTCTTTTGCGTCAAGGGGACGTAAACTACACTTGCTCCATAATAATAATAATAATAATAATAATGTTTAAGTGGATAATTAAAGGTAGAAAAACATATTTGATGGATGAATAATTAAAACATTAGTTTATCCGCTTGATAAAATATTTGACTTTACAATTGAAAAAGTATAAGTTATCCCTATAATTGAAAATTAGATGTGATTTATTTTAATTTAGATAATATTTCCATTATTCTAATTTCATATAATACAAATATTAATTCAGAAATTTCTATCGGTACTGAACTGTAATTAAACTGATTTTTGCTTTTCGTAACATCTATATTTAACCTGAAGAAAGAAATGAATGTATTCGTCTAGCTATATGATAAAAATGGCTCTGAGAACACAACACAAGTTGTTGTATGTTTCGAGGCCCATACATCCTCTCATATAGGTTTATTTCTGTCTATTAAACCCTTTTCATGCGTGAAATATTATTTTAAGTTTTCTTCGGTTCAATCTCTATTGTTCAAGTGTATAAGGTTCAAATTGAATGCCAAGCTCTGTAGTCATAAGGCAACTCTGCTATTGGATTTTTCCCTCTTTCTGTAAAATAAGTAAATATATATATAGAATATCAATCTGATGAGTGAGAATGTTGCTCCCTGCATGCCGAAACATTTCATCCTTGAACAACTTAATCTAGACTAGGGTAAGCTCTGTTTCAAACATATCTCGTCAGGAATGTTTGTTTGTTTGTTTTCTTTTGTTTTTGGTTTACTTTTTTGTGTGTTTCCTTTTTCTTTCTTGTTTTGTTTTAAACCTACAAATATCTCTCATGAAGACCGTGAAGCCTCATAAAGGAGGAATAGGAACTCAAAGAGGACCCCTCAAGGGACCCAAGGAGGAAATTCTCAAATTGTCCATTGTGCTTGTTTTCTTGTTTTTTCATTTTCCGTTTTGTTTTTGTTTTTGTTTTACCCACAAATATCTCTCAAGAAAGACCATGAAATCTCATAAAGGAAGGTAGGGAACTGAAGGGTGAGGTGGGGCCCCTCAAGGGGCAAACCCACAAATGCCCCTCATGAAAGACGGTGAGGCCTCATGAACGGAGATGAGGAACTTAAGGAGTACTTCTCAAGGGACCCAGGGAGGAAATTCTCAAATTGATCCATTCTGCTTGTTTTCTTGTTTTTTTTCACTTTTTTCTTTTTTAAACCTTCAGATACCTCTCATGCAAGACTATGAAACCTCATAAAGGAAGGTGAGGAACCCAACGGGGAAGGGGGCCCCACTCTCATGAAAGACGTTGAGGAACCCGAGGAGGAAATTCTCAAATTGATCCAATTCTGTCTCCCTTTTTGCCATCATACTACTTTCGTCGTCAAAAATTTTTGCCAAGTAAAGTGTATTAAATATTTACTCTACTATACAATTTTGTTGCATTTTCTGAAAAATATGTGCAAATTATTTAAAAACTGAGAATGATGTATAAACTTTTTGCAATTTAATCTTTTTTTGTGGTGGAGCAACACGCAAAACATAAGAATTTTAAAACACCAGTCTAATTTTTGCATTTAATTTTAGATTCAATGAAAGTATTATGTCATATGTTATAAGGTGTGTGTGTGTGTGTGTGTGTGTGTGTGTGTGTATGTGTGTGTGGAGGGGAACGAGAAGCGGCTGGCCCACCTGTTTTGACGGTTTTCTAGTTAAAGTTAATATGTTGTTATAGTGTTCATTTCAATTTTTCTTTTACTTTCATTCGTCCTTCCTCCTCCGTTTCTGATTTATAGAAAATATCTTTTTCTTTACTCCAAAATTTCCATTTTTTTCAACGTTTTGATGATAAAATAATCATCAATAACTTATAATTAAGATTTGAAGGAATTCATTATTGACTAATTTTTTAGTGACACTTTCAGCTTCAATGTAAGAAGGCTGCCTCTTGAATGTGTTTTATAGCTCCATTTATTTTAATTACGGAAACCTCGTAACGTAAAGGATGGCAGAACCACAATGCGAATGAAGTCCTTCATCAATACATTGAATGAAAGTACTTTGCGGAGTCAATCAATCAATCGCCAAGAATGAGAAATCCAAAAGTGGGATTCTCAAAAGAGGTAATTCTCAAATCACTCATTCCCATTCCCATTTTAAGAGTTTCCCCTTTAAGTTAGATTTTTTATACAAAATACTCTTCGGGTACGCAGTTGCATCACAACCCTCTTTCATCCGATCCCAAATCAGGAAAGTCTTTACCCAAATCTGGAACTCTCACAGAGAACATTCCTACTTTCGGACTGCGAATGAGAAAGGGAATAATACCAATTGAAAAGTAATCTTCATTCTCAGGTCATATATCGTAGGTAATGAGTTTTTGCCCCCCCCTTCGTATTTAGAGCAAAACATAGATTTTATATATATATATATATTAGTGATGTAGGTCACATCCGCATCCGCATCCGCAGAACATCCGCACATTTTCTCGCATCCGCATCCGCGTCCGCATCCGCACTTTGGACTGCGGATGTCGTGCGGATGTGGACCGTTGAGATAAAATGTCATTAATAAGCGGAAATTATCAAATTGTACTATATTAATAGAACTAGTTCATTGTGCGCAAAAGTGATGCAAGCGACAAGACGAGAGGCTGTTCTTGTATGAAGTTACTCTCTTGCAAACCTACTTAGATCCACGTTACAAAGCTAAGTTATTTTCACCTAGTACATTAGAACGAGTTAAATCATCACTTAGCAAAGCAGTTGAAGAGCTTCAATCTCTTGAATCTGTCGCTTCGCCACCCACCAAAAGAATAAAAGTTTCAGTGACAGAACCAACACCTTCAACAAGCAAATCTATCACAGAATCTGTCTCTCAGTTTCTTGAGTCAAGCAGCAATGACGAGACCTACGCGATGTCAAAAGATGTAGTAAAAATGATCGAGAGCTATCACCAAGAAAAACGCCTGGCTGCATGTGACAATCCTATTAGTTGGTGGAAAAATACGCAGAATATCTATCCATACTTGAGTAAACTTGCAAGGAAACATTTAGCCTGTCCTCCAACAAACGTACCAAGCGAGAGATTATTTAGCAGTGCTGGATTAATATATGATGAAAAGAGAAACAGACTGGCAGCAGAAAAGGCAGAAAAAATGTTCCTTAAGCATAACCTTCCTATAATTAAGTTTGAACATTAAACGATGAACATCTTAGTTTACTTTATTTTAATTACTCATTTATAAATATGCCTAATAAAACTTTAAACTTAATATAAATAGTTATCAAGCTAATTAAAGATCTCTTTCTATAAGGGTGGAGGTGGGGAAAGAGGTCGGTGGGGGTGCATTTGAGTTGGGTTCACGTCCCGCATCCTGGTAACACAATTATGGTTTCTAATTGTGGCTGAACTCAACAAAATATAACGAATTTATTTGCAGACGAATTCACTAATTGATTTCTATATTAGTTAGATGCTTGATATTATTTTATATGTTCAGAGAAAAGTACAGCAATTATTGTACAATTAATCAATTATACTACATTATAGCTACAGCTCTCTCTATAATAACTTATTATATACGTTAAACACAACAAATCTCGAATATATCCTAAAAAATAACGAAAATGTAGACATCCGCATCCGCATCCGCGGATGTTGAAATCAAACATCCTCATCCGCATCCGCTCCGCGGATGTGAAAAAAATGACATCCGCTACATCACTAATATATATATATATATATAGAGAGAGAGAGAGAGAAGGTAACCTAGTGATTAAAATGCTACGCTGCTTAGCTGAAGTCAAGGGATCGAGTCCCGGATAAGACTTTGTAATTTCAGACTTCCTTGGCGAGTCGTGGTTCGGATTTCACAGTAAGCTGTAAGTCCAAGATAGGGCGACAAGCCTGACTTTCATCAGTATGAACAATTCGGGCGGAAGCAAAAAACCATCGTTAATCAGGATTTATATATATAACCTTTGGTTAGCTTCCGCCCGAATTGTTCATTCTGACGAAGGTCAAGCTTTTCACTCCACCTTAGACCTACAGTTTAACGTGGAATCCGAACCACGCCCCATCAGCAGCCCGGCGTCTTAACCACTATGCCACCTAGGGTACCCATTTATCTACCAACCACTTTCTTTATTGTGTGGAAGGATGAACAGCTGGATTTTGCTGCGCGCCGGCTGCCGTCGGGTCTCGAACCCGGGGCCGATGGATTCGTAGTCAGCGACGCTAACCACTACACCACCGAGGCGCATAAATATATATATATATATATATATATATATATATATATATGAAAATTATTTCACGAAAGTGACACGTGAAAAATATTATGATGAATAAAACCACGAAGGGAAAAAGAAACAGAGTGGTGCTCAAGCGCTTTCCTGAGGATGTCATTAGACGAAAGCGCTTGAGCACCACTTTGTTTCTTTTTCCCTTCGTTGTTTTATTCATCATATATATATATACATTCAACTGCAATGACCACGCAGTATATTAATGTATAGAAACGCTCCTCAATATTTACGTCGTTTCTATATATATATATATATATATAATATATATATAAACAGTGCATACGATATCGATGCACGCTGAAGATATCACTTAAACCTTACCGCCGAAAGGTACGAAATGGTAACGTTTCAAATAAACGTATTCATAACTAAACCCTACAAAATATTCCGGCAATGAAGAGTTACAGTACAGGGTGTCCCAGAATTAACTATCTATTTCAATGAAATCGGGCAAATTTTTTAAAAAACACACTTTTATTTATGTTTATCATGTTTAATATGTGTTAAAAATGCAGAAATTTCTAAATTTTTTTCATAATTTTATTTTCATAATTTTTTCATTATCTGGTCCAATGAAAGACCGTCTGAAGTCATAGAATGGCAAAGAGACTCTCCAAAAGTTAACGTGTGGCTTGGAATGACCAAATCCA